>JAGDQP010049635.1:0-14448 GCA_022664845.1 Lepisma saccharinum | reverse complement strand
TGCGAGTTGGGACAAAAAATCCAGATTTTTGGAATGACTACCAGTTGGGAGTAATCCAATTTACTTATGGTATCATCATATTCAGCCGTTTTCTATCGACTGCTTGATGAAGGCTCTTTTCTTTCCCTATATCTCGGTCTGCTGCTATCCTCATCCATGTAGTTCCTGAAAAACGCTTGATTTCACCTACTCATCTTGCATTTGGACGTCGTCTCGGTCGTTTCTTTTCTCTGGGAATCCAATCTAGTACATTTGTCGTTCATTTTCCATCTGTTCGTCTAACTATGTGACCACCTCATCTTTGCAGTCTTGATATATCTTTTACCTTTGTTTGTGCGCGAATCCATTCATTTGTCTTCCTGTTCCACCTAGTGATTCCTAGGATGCATCTCTCCATTGCTTGATCGTTCGCACATTCAATGTCAGTTTCACAGCCGTACATCATTACAGGTAAGACACATTGGTTATAAACTTTACGTTTGAGACACATTGATTGTTTTCTTTTCAAAACTAATTTTAGTCTTCCAAACTAGCTCCACGCCATTTTCATCTATTTATTTCATCAGTCAGCTTGGCATTCGAAGTTTGGAGCTGGCCTAGGTAAACATACTCATCAACTATGCCTGTTTTGTCTCTGTTAATCTTTATTTTCTTTTTTTCAGCATGATGATTGTACATTACTTTTGTTTTACTTCAGTTCATTTTAAGGCCTATTTTCGAACTCTCATTACTTAGTTCTTCCATTCTGGTTTGTAGTTTTTCTGCACTTGAAGCAAACAGGACTATATCATCAGCGAATCGTAGGTAATGAAGGTATTCGCTATTGATTTTTATTCCAACTTCATCCCAGTTTAAATTTTGAAACACTCCGTCCACGACTACAGAGAATAGTTTTGGAGAAATTGAATCTCCTTGCCTTACTCCTTTCCAACTTAAAAATTTGCACTCAATGTAGTCTGCGAGTAAATATTCGGTAGTAATTTAATGCATGCATTTTCGATGTCTTGATGTTCGGGATTTAAGTTCCTCTGCCATGAAGACCGAATCGAAAGCTTTTTCAAAATCTTTGAATCCTAGATATAATGGAAGTTAATATTCATTAGTCCTTTTCATAATTTCGTTCAATATTTATAAAATCTAGTGATACACACAGACAGTAGTGTTTACTTATATTTACTGTAAAGGAAAACACTACTTAATAGCAACACGATCAACGAAAAAGAAAACAAAAAAAACACGCCACCAGTTTTAAATAGTTTACTGAAAAATTCACTAGCTAAAACTGGTTTAAATATCGCATAGTGCGGAGACGTTGTCAGCTACTTGGCGTAAGATTGCGTGACTTCAGAAGATTATGATTAATTTATGAAAGTTGTGCAGAACTATACTTGACTCTTACAAGGCCCCTTCGACACAAGCGAGGAAAACGCGGCTGTTTTACCGCGAGCAAATAGAAAAAAAAAAAAAAAAAAAAAAGAGTCTGTATATAACGCCAGTCGTAAGTAAATTTATTTCATTAGTACAGCCTCCCACGCAGACCTATGATCTTTAGTTTTCTGTATAATTATTTTCCCTTAAAATGATTATTACTTGGTTTAACATTGATTAAAGAACGCTGAGTTTAACATATTCATTTAAAAGTTCTGAAATTCCATTAAGGCAACCGATTTTCCGTCATTAGGTAGCGTTACGTGTGATTACCTGAGAATGAACTCCTAGAACATTTTGTCCTTATATCAAAGTTAGTGAATTTACAACTATTCACAAGCTTAAGTGATCATACCACTTAATTATGGGTTTTACTACATCCCCCACCTCCAGCGATGAAGCTGTTAATATAAGCAGAGACTCAGCCAGTATTGGTGTGCTTCGGAGACACTTGCTGATCTGCTCAGACAATATGTGATAGAACGTGTTTGAATCGGCTACACTTGGTGCGCGTAGTGATGAAGTTTTGAACAGTATAATCGTACTACATTATAGTATTTCATTCAGATTGACATGGCTTTTGGATTTCTATTCTCATGATGAATTGCGAGGGAAATGTTCCTTGATAATGTCGTACGATAACAGTAAGTCGTGTTTGTTGGTACAAGTAAGCAATTTTGAAATTCATAGAAACTTTGACTTACTCTTATACAGTACATATCATACTTTAAGGATGCGTGTCTATAAGGCCATCAGTATTTGTCGTCACATGATGAAAATAAAGTTACTAGGAAACCTCTCAATATGCCAAAATGTAGCCCAAGCTCTTTAGTTTGCAAAATTAGTGTTCTGTCTGATTACATGTTTTATTAAATAAGGAAAGAACCCACTTTCCATAGGTTAAGTGTCTAAAACGCGATCAATTGGAAGACACAGGAAATGAAAGTAGTCATCATGTTGAGTAATACTATGTACTTTTCTCCCGCCAGATATCGGCAAGGTACTTGAAATTAACGTGGAAGTATATTAGAGACAGTATTTTGCGATTTCTGGAGCAGCAGTAGAAGTTGATCTCAACTAACTTTTTATATATTGTCGAGCTAATAGAGCTTTGGCTTAAGAGTCTATAATCAGTTCCGAAAAATATAGGCAACTTAGTGTTTTCGGCACTTATACGCGTGGAAGTCTATGGTAGGAGACAGTTTATCGCGATTTCTGGACCAAGGATAAGATATGACGCAACTATCTTTTGATATATTGTAGAGCTAATTAAGCTTCGCCTAAAGGGCTCTCAATCGTTCCTGGAAAACGTTGGAAACTTAGTGTGCTCCTTACACATACTTCCATGCGCATTAGTGCCGAAGTTTCCGATATTTTCGGAACTGTTACAGGTTTTTAAGACGAAGCTTAAGTAGCTCTACAACATATCAAAAGTTAGTTGAAGTCACCTCCTTAAAGCTGCTCCAGAAATCGCAAAAAAAAAACCGTCTCCCATATACTTCCATTGTTACTTTCCATTGCCGAAAAACTATCTAGCCGAAGTTTGGCGAGGGAAAAAATAATATATTAATCAGGATGAAGACTACTTTTATTTCCTATACCTTTCAATTGATTGCATTTTAGGCGCACAGACTATGGAAAGTATTTAATGACACTTAGCAATTTGTTAACTTCCCACACAAATATACGTATATATCTAGATCGCTTTTGAGGTACACTTTTAGTTTTTCGAATGTATTGCAGGCGGTCCAGGGAAGTAGTATATTATACTAAAAGTGTAAAATGTTGCTACGATACGCTGCTATTGAAATTTGATGTTGTGTGCTGTTTTGCTGGAGCAAGGAGTAACGTAATATTTTTGTACTTTGCGTAAAAAAAATTATTTAGAGTACGTCATTGCAGCACTGTCTTCTTTTATATATGATGATATATTATTTATTTGTCTGTATTTTTTTGCTTACAATTCGAGGATTTTCCTCAACTAAGCATTACAGTTGTCACATAAAAATACACATAAAGACAAGACACACAAATTACTTTGTTTTAACATATACAGCTATCATTTAGAAAGCTTTCCACAGTATAATACGCTTTGCTTAACATTAATTGTTTTAGAGCTTTCCGAAATATTTGACCATCAGCTATATCTTTAAAACTTGCTGGTAGCTTATTGTATAGTCGAGTCCTATCTACATATACTATTTTTCTAAAATTTGCATAATTTTGCTGAATTACATACATGTTCATATTTTGCCGAGTATTATAGGAATGGATGTCATTTGTAGCAGTGAATAGATGTTTGTGTTGGTATACATAATAGAACGGTAAACGTCTTTTTACACGAACATCGGTTTGACAATTTAAATATTGTTTATAATTTTCTGTTGTATTCCGAAATGTACTTAAGCCCTGTGGTGAATTTCCCCTAAAAATAATACTAACGAATAAACCTTACCATAACACAAAGACATTACAGTATTCATACATTATTATTAATATATCCGATATGTATAGTGTACACTTGGATTCATTTAAAGTGGCTGTCTAAGTTCGACACGTTGCACAATATCGTAATAAGGAACCAATATTCGATTTTTACTTATACATCGGTGTTGTCGGATTGTGCGAATTTTGAACTCGTATTTTTCTATCGACTATTGATCTGAGTCAAAGTTGCCTGAAGACCTTAAACATTACATTCAAATTATATCTGCAAGTATACATCGTCGGGTCGCGTATGACACATGTTAAGAGAAAAGTATTACACGAAAGCGATCAGTATAAAATTCATATACACAATCAACGAATAACATAATTTTATTTACGAAAATTTTACAAGGTTTCTGACAAACAAAAATGAAACCATACGAAGCACTAATTTTGGCAACTATAGAACTTAACTATATTGTATACAAAGAAATTTTGTAGCAGCTATTTTAAACTGCTCATAGGGGCACATTCTTTTCCTTTTATGTATAAATTCAGACACCAGTTTTATAACGTGGTGAAACTGGTAGTATGGTAAAATATAACATAAACCAAAATATTAAGTCGTATTTCTGCAGAAGGTTTTCGGAATTTAATCTTACATCCTTTTTTCTTTTTTTTTCTCCCTTGCAATTTCTTGCAGATAACACAAGATTGTATTCAGTTACAAAGATGTGGTGAAGGTCGTCCCGCAGGTGAAGCAATTGTTTCTTTCCCTACTCGTGCAGATGCTGAGAGAGCCATTCAAGAAAAGAATAGACAGAACATAGGAAATCGTTGTATAGAACTTTTTATGGTTTGATCAACGGAGACGTTATCAAAATTTGGAGAAATCCATTGTTAAAAGTTTAAGTTCAATGAAAAGAAAAAAAATGCACTGTACATAATTACATATCAGTTTTTTTTCATATAATATATTATATAAGTGGCAATATGTGCCCATTTTGCTCGTCTTTTCAAACATATTTAAGGTTGTGCTTTTTTTTTCTTTTTTTAAGTAATAGTATAAAAAAATGTTGTTAAGAACTTAATCATATTGTTCTTAAAAAAAACTCTTTATTTTTCAGAATTCTAGTAATCAAGTTTTGTTGAATGTGAGTTGAATGTATTATGTGTATAACAGCATATTTTTGTGTATTTATATGCTTATGTTAGTATGTAACCTGTACATTTTTTTCCCCTAAACAACAAATATCACAAATGTCTTCCATTAATTTTTTAAAGTTAGTTTAATAAGCACATAACTTTTATTATTTTTCTTCTTTATTGCTTAAATCATACGAGTAAGTTCAACTAAAATCTTAGTGTAACTAAGTTTCAAATTTACATATATAAAACACATGTAATGACTGATTATTTTTTAAATGAAAAACTTGTGTTTATAGAAATCGTTACGTCTTGTCATGTTACGTTAACAGTGTTCATTGTGTCAAGAATGGATGAAAAAAAAAAGTCTTTAGATTGTTTTACTAAAACGAACACTTCCCTGAATTCATATTTTGAAGTACAAAGTGCTTAATATTCACCGTACATTTTTCTCCACCCACTAGCCCAGTTCAAACATCTTGACGTTAGTTATAAAGTTGGAAAAAAAAAAAAAAAAAGATGACTTCCTTCACCCATATTTCATAAATATTCATGACAATTTTTTGAGCATTCCAAGTGCCTTTTGTTGTTATTTACTAGTGTTTAATTTATAAGTGCGTAGACTATGTGCTGTATATGTATAGAGATAGTGTATATGTACGAAAAGATACGTATTATACAGCGTTGTTACATTTTCTCTGTGCCCTGTGAGATAAGATATCTCCCAAGAGAAATTGATTGAAGTTCGCTTCGAAGAAAGAAGAAAAAAACTGCCATTTTTGCAGGTGACAGTGCCTACTTTTTTGTACATCGATTAATAATTGAAGAGAAAGGGACACAAGGGAATGAAATTTTCCTGCGAGTGCGTGATTACGTGTTTGCGTATGTTGAATGTATGTATGTATGTGTGCGTTAGTTAGTGTTTTATGCATGCATGCATGCACTACAAAGAGAAAAGCTTCGCGCGTTAACAAACAACTTAAATTATATCTTCGGAAGCTTGCCTGATTTTCTTTAAAAAGAAATTCATTATTTATGCGAAAGTTTTCGAAATTCCCTTTTGAAAAAACCTTTTTGCAATTAGAATAAATGTTTAAAAGAGACTCCTGTTTTGCGGTGCTACCGAAGAAAAACTTAATATAATTGAAGCTGTAAATATATTCGATAGTTTATTGTTTTGTTAATTGCTAAAAAAGGAGGAAGAAATGGAGTACCCTAGTCGTTTTTTTTTTTTGGAAATAGGAATATTGATGGATGTTTCAATGTTGGCTTGGAAGAGATTCGCACTGAATGTTCATTCACGAGTGCTTAGAGGTGATCGTTGCAATTTCTGCCTAGATAAGAGCTTTGATGATGATAAATAGCGAAAGATTTGTGTAACTCATGTAAAGTTTCTGGTTCTTGCCGATGGCTTTAACACTTCTTGAGAAGAAAGCGAAAACTCGTTCGATTTTTGAAATGACCCAATGCGTAAGTCTTTTGTTGTACTTGAAAAAAATGATAAAATACTCATTAACAAGAATACCAACTCAGTTTATGAGGTCTCATTAGCAATTATGCACTGGATTGCATTTACAACTGTGATATTAAACTGGATGAAGGAAGAAGAAAAAGCAGAATTGCAACGTTGCGCGCCATCTGTTGAGGTATTGGAAGTGTTAACAAAAGAGTACCTGGTTGTGGACACTGGGGCCCTATATGACCTTAAGATCGTTTCAGAAGGAACCTGTTTGTTGATCTAGGGTATTTGTGTATATATTCGTCTACATGTTCCCTTGTTGAAGAAAAATCTATAGATTTTTTATATATATATATATATATACGTATAAATCTGCAATGTCTCATTAAATGCAAAGGGAACAAGCAATAATATAACCTTATTTTTTGTGATCAGATTTTGTGTAGATATATATACATAGAAATATCTATTATATTATGAAACATATAACTATATATTTATGTTACTCTTTGTTGTGATTTATTAAAAAGCAAAATTTTCTTAAAATTTAAAAGAGTTGTCCTTCTGTTTTAAATTTTTTTTAAAAAAAGAAATAATTTTTTTGACTGCTTTTTTAACACCTATATAGGAATATTGACCCAAATCGTTACTTTTGCTGATTTTTTTTTAATTATTATTTAAGAAATTGACTAGATCCGGAATTGCCCAATTTAGTAAATTTTATCTTGGCAAGAAAATGAACTATGCAACATTAGTAGAATGAACTTTATTTAAAAAAAAAAATTGTTTTGTAATGCAAAATTTAAAAAAAAAAAAAGTTCACATGCATTTATAAATCAAACGTGTATTACACACTGACGAAGCTCCTACGAATTGCAGAAAACATATGCGTCAACACAGTTTTGAATCGTTTTTGTATAGTGCTCGATTATGAAATAGTAGTAGTTGTTGTTTAAAGGATGTTTATATATATATACATTATTATTATTATTAATATTATTACATATTTAAAGTAAAAGAAAGTAGCCTAATATTTTACTCCAATAGCAATATGTCGTTTTCCAGAAAACAGAATTTAGAACTGTGTAGTTTATTTTTAGCACGATATTATATTATATTACAAAAAAACAAACAAAAAAAACTGATATTTTTAACGAGACTTTATATCGTATTTATGTTTTTTTGCTCCAATCGTGTGTTATACTTTTTGTGATCGCTATGAGGACACTCAGTAAACATTTACTAATGCACAAATTTAAAAGCTTTTATTATTATTTTTTTCTGGCTCGTGTTGTGCCCTCATATTTGTCGTAATCAGAGTATATGCAACCAGAAAAAAGAAGAAGAAAAAAAAGGTCCTCAGATTAAGCCAATGTAAGTGCAATAATGTAGTGATGTGTTGTTTACTTGCAGTTTAGTATCTTTCAAGAGAATGAACTCTTCTTGTTTTAATTTAACGACTTTTTCTTTGAGGTCCAGTGTGTGTGTTGTGAATATTGTTTTGTGGATTTAGTCCCAACTGTGTATGTATTGTAATATTGATGGAATTTCTCATTTCTAGATCCTCCCTTTCACTATTCTCTTTCCCCCTTACGATATACTCCCTCCTAAAAGTGAAAAAAATCTTTGAAGAAAAAAAAGTTATTACTTGTTGAAGTTTTTTTTTTTTTTTTTGAAAATTTATTATGAAAGACTGTAGTTATTTGCAAATGAATACAATAAATTTAATTTGATAGTGTGTTTGATTGTAAAGTTCTAAAGTGTAATATTAAGAATTGAACGTGCAAACTTATTCCCAACATTTGTAAGGCAAACATTTTTTTTTTACTTTTTTCATGTAATCTTCGGATATGTTGGTTTTAAATAGTAGTTTTCAAAAGAAATAATAGAATAAGTCCCAAATTTCTTATTATTAAGAACTGCCAGTTGAAAGATGTTATTTATTTAAATTATTAATTTCATTAATGAAAACATTTTTTTAATGAATGAATGTGTTACAATTTTTTTTTTTCGTGATTGTTACTCATTTTGCCTGAAAAATACTAAATGTTGGGACAAAGTTAATAAAAAAGTAATCTTTTATTTCTTGAAACATTTGTTATTAAAACAAATATGGAATGACAACGGAAATTATAAAGTTTATTTTCTAAATTTATGATTGCAATGCACAGTAAATCTTGCCTGTTAAAATAATGTCATTCTATGTTTGAGTAAATGTTTGATAAAATAAAGGATATATAAATATAGATTTACATACGTATATATATATTACTACAATTATTATTATTATTAAAATAAATGATTATTAATAAAAGTGAAGCTTGACTTGGAATTCAGAATCTCTTTCCAAGTTTTCTAAGTCATACTTTTCTATCCAGTGCAGTAGAACTGGAAAAAAACTAAGTTGAAATAAAAAAAATATATATACAATTGTTGTATCCTGTATATTTAAAAGTCAATAAAGAACTTATCCACAAGATTCTTATAAATTAATTATAGAATTGGATGAGTAATCGAGAATAAAAATTCCTTTCGCCTTAAAGTACTGATGTTACGGACTTCATGAGAACCGGATTTTATTCGAAATTTTTTCTTATTTTTTCGATCGTCCTACTAACTAAACTTAGCGGTAATTGGAATTTATAAAGATCCTTATTTGTTACCTTCTCTGCGTCGTTGAATCACCTGGTTCAGACTAGGTTTGAGGAATTCATCTGGTACAGGTAGGTGTGGTGTCTATTGCAGCTCTGTGGTAGAATAACAGCCCGGCAAGCAAGAAACGTGTCTTCGATCCCAATTAGTCTAGGAACTATTACGTTTTCGCCTTTTAACGCAACGAAAGTCAAAATATAGAGGAATCTTTTGCAGCTTTCATCTTCAAAGAATATATCACGCTCTTCACCCAAGAAAAAAGGAGTCGCTACGATTTGTCATAATTTGCTGCACTAGAGGGATTCCTCAACAATAGGATGGGCTTACTTTTCATACATTATTTGTTAATTTATTACAATTAGTTGCTTTTTAAGAGAATGCTTTCAGAACTCTTGATGTGTAAGTATGTAGAATGAGGTTTTATTATTACGTTTTTCGCAAAAATTGAATACAGAAAAATTGACAGCCGCCGTGACTAGCATTCGAACCAGAATTTTCCAGTATCCGGCACTGCCAATTTTCTTCTACGTATAGTGTGTTCCTCAGCACTCTCCAAGCTCATTATTGCTAGTTATGAAGTCAAAGCACTCCACTACAAGTTGAGCTGGGAGCGTGTTAAAGCATGAACTATGTACGCAAAAACTAGACCGTGTCGTGATGTAATTGATAATATGCGCGACCGGAAATTGGAAGATCCTAGTTTGAGTATGTCACGGGGGGTTTGTTTCTCTGTGTTAATTTCAATGTGAAATTAGGCTTTACCTAGCAAATGGTTCACCGCAGAAGGTATCGAATTGCTAACGTATTCAGTTTAAAGAGTGGTAATATTTTCAATAATTGTATTAATCGCAAAATGGCCAGTAATATAGTAACATAATTTCCTGTGGCAAAGACATGGCTACGTTCGATACAGTCTTCAGGCCTCTATAGTGTTAGCTTACAGACAGTTGTACACCGCTATAAGATTATGTTAATAATTTTCTTACGTAATCATACATTCGTATATAATTTTACGTACTTTTATCTGTTCTGAATCGGAATGGATGATGGTTGAGAATCATTGAAAGTTCGGCATAAAAGCTCTCGAGTCTAGACATGGCGCTTGGGTAGTAAGTAATTGTCTTCACTTTGTAGTTTGACTCCTTTACAGAAGCATTTGGGAAGAACCAGTTAATACTCACACTTCGCTCAACTTAACGTTATTAGGTCTTGTCTTTGAATAGGGGGTGGCGTCACGAGTGTGAAATGCTGAAGCGAAACCCCCTCCCCCAATAACCTTTTAGTGACTGATCGAATATACATGCTCAGAAGTTGCATACTCAGTTTCAAAGCCATTTTTCTCTCGTGGATGAGAAAATAGCATATGTTCCGAAACCTTGGTGCTAATTTAGTACCTGACTTGAGAATTTATAGTCACAAAACAATAGACAACGCCAGTTTGTGAGACCATCTAAAATCGTACATGCACAGAACGTATATATGCGTTCTTAAGGAAATTTTGCACAGAACGTATATATGCGTTCTTAAGGAAACTTTGCACAGAACGTATATATGCGTTAAGGATTTTTTTCTTTTTTCAGCTGAGACTGGTTGCGGTTGAACACGGTGACTTATACTGACTACCTCTTGTGCTGTTCAAAGACAAACGTTCAAAACTATTCCCAAATTGACGAGATTTGTGAAAGAATTATGGCACAGATCTCTCTCCAATTCTGAAGAAATAAAACGGATGATTGTTGGATCGGCCGATGGCCCGCGAAGCAATAGGAAGACACTAAACTGCTCGGCTTCTCAAAATTCTTACACGTCAGACACTTTCTTGAGAGTTTTTGGAAGTTTAGTTCATGACGATTCAAACAATGACTCCTTCATTGATCTACGTATAGGGATTACATGTGGAGCGCTGCACAATGACAGTAAACACTACTAGTAACACAAGGGAAGTCTTAGATTTTGGTGAAAATTTGTTTCCTAATTAACGTTGGGTCGCTAATTACCACAGTGATAAGTCACTTGTTGTTTACCCGCTACACCATTGTAACCTTGTCACGACTGAGTCTGAAATAGATGTGTAGACTAATTATTGGCACGTGACTGTGCACCACACGATTGAAAGATCCTGAAAGCTCTATCGATTGTTGAAAGAATGAGGAAACTCCGTTCATTTGGTTGGAACTAATACGGTGCACATGCATGTCCCAATCATCAATTCTGTTGAAGAGGAGGCAACTCCCAAGTTGCTAGTTTTGGCACAAAGTTGTTTGGAACATGAAGCTGTCTCCTTTTTCGCAGTGGGGGGATTATTTTATCGCCTTGATATGCGTCTGATTTGAAATGTAAATTCAGAATACGTAACTTCTTGTCTCCTCGCAATCAGTTAAAATGAAATCCAGGGAAAAAAAAATATGAACAAAAATATTGATGAATGACACTTGTACAGTAAAATGTATTTCACATACTGTACCTGTAGCGTATGTAGGTCACGATCAGGCTATAAGCATTCTAAAGCGGATCCACACAAACTGTAACGTTTTTCTGATTTGAGTGTCTTCTCATGTTGGAGGTTTCATAAAAGTATATTGAAGTATTACTGTATAAATCACAATTACTGTGAAAAAACGTGAATTATTGGGTTTTACATAAATTTTAAGGGAAACATTAATATTATTTTGATTTATCATTGTGAAGGTACAGTCACACTTGTTCCCAGTCGCAAAATTTCTCCGTCGAATAACTTTAGATAGACTGATTTGGGTACAGTTTCCTGTAACTAAAGAGAACATGATTTTCTGTAAGCTACAGAAAACTGCTCAAATCGGTCTGTAGTCCCAAGTTATTCGGGGAATAAATTTTACGACTGGGTATAAACTTTTAATGCTGACTGTACCTTGAAGTATGTAGGGATTGGAAGTAGGGGCTCTATTCTTATATTATTCATAATAGGCAAGCATTTACAAGAGAGATGGTTACTCCCCGATAAGCAACAATGTTGTTAGCTGTCGCGAAAGTTTGTACTTTTTACATTTTCGCATTCCCTGTAATATTTCCTATAAAACTGATTGCGAGTTTACAAAGAGTTACATATTCTGAATTTACGTTCTGTTTCCTTTCAAATAATATATATATCTCAAGACATTATAATTGTGTGGTTCACAGTAACTTGCCAAACAATCCACATACTGTCTATGTAGACTCTGCATGACAAGGTTGCCAGGTTGAAGCAGATAAACAACGCACTTCCGAAACCAGTGACTATCACCACGATAATTAGCGATGCAAGGCAAGTCAGGAAAACAATTTTCACACACACACAAAATACAACAACAAAAATACAACTGCTTTCTCGACTTAACCCTTCAAGCTGGTTTGCTATACTATGTACTCGAGAGCATTGTTCGATTTGCCTAGGGGTGTGCCAAGGATTTTCCCTGGTACGTGAGAATTCCATCCCCGGTTCTGAATATCTTCCCAACCAGGAATAAAATCTTCGTATTTCTACCCAAATCGGTACGAGACTTACCAGGAACCATAAGTTTTAGGATCCCTCCTTCGCAATTTAGAACAAATAAAACACTGCTCGAGAGAAACCATCTGCTTGTGGCGGTTTGCCGTACGGCGTACGCAAGATTAATACTTTCGTAACGTTGTGTTCTCTGCCATCTATTGGCAATATATCGTAATTAAACATATTAAGCCGTTTGAGGAGGCTTGTCTTTACTGCCATCTGTTTGTTTCGTCAACTTCATGAGACATCTTTTGCTGCCATGTAATTTTTTGCCACCAAAGTTAAAAAGCTGACAGGAATCTCCGTGTCAGGGCGATGCGCAAAATTTATTTGCACAATATACCAACATCGCAGCAAAATTCTATGTAAATTTTACATTCCATACGTTATATTGTGCATGTATTGTGTAAAAGTGAAAATTTCTATGAATCTGAGTGTTTATGTGGATTTACAGACTTCAGATTTTTAGTTTCAGTTTTTGCATTGGTTACAGGTTACTGCATTTTAGATCTCTTGGAACTTTCACTTTTTTTTCTTCTAAGGTTCATAAGGAATGCGTAATTAAAATCGACAAGGTCCCTGTATAGCCCCAAGGAGTCACCAGATAAAATCAGATGGAGCCATAAAAGAAAATAACTCCATTTTTCCTATTATCGTGGGTTATGTCCTTTTGGGTTAAAGCATTTCATATTTTGCTTATATTACAACAAGACCTTATTCATTTGTTCACTAGAATCACAACCGTTGTAGTAAAGCTAATAAAGGAAAAATAATAAAAAAAAGTATTAAAATTCAACTTTCTGTCTACACATTTCGTGTGAAAAGCGATGGGTGAGGTAACTATTCAATATATATTTGATAGTACAGTAGTTTGTACAAACGACATTATTCTTTATAGTGAAATTACCATCTACGACATTATGGTTTTTCAAAGAGCTAATTTTTAACAACTTAAGTCTTTTTACCCTTCTAATGTCTCGTTTCGACAGCACAAGATAAATTTGAATTTATTTATGGCCCTTAGGCATCTTACTCAGGTTGGGTTAAGGTGGAGGAGGAGGATGGAAAATAGTCGGCCAGGGACTAGGTTTGTTAGGTACTATCCCGGTAGGGTTGCCACCTTTTGATGAATGAATTACGGGACACTCGGCATAAAATACGGAACAAATCTGAAATAACCTAAAATAAAAGAAACTAATTACCCCCTGTACTACTAGGCTATCTGATTACACACACAATTTAAAACCTTCTGTTCACACTCGAAAATCGCTGGCGGGCGGAAAATGGATATTTTAATATTTTAGCCACAGCTCCGTTGTCCAGAATCCCTTAATATCGTAACAAAATTCATTTTTTGCAGTTTTAAAAAAAATGTGTAACTGCCTCTGTATTTATAAAGAAGAATAATCAGACCATCCAAAAAACACCTGAGTTGTGATCCTTCTCGTAGCAACACCAAGTGAAAATGTTAGTGCGTATTTTGGTGTAATGAAGTTGCAAATTTTTATCAGTTTTATTTTATACAATATTCCCAGGGTGGGCTGTTTTTCGGCACGTATTATATGTGTTTGATTAAGTTTCTATGATTGAAATTCAAAAAAGACACCAGAAGTAAGCCTCAGACATGTGTGAAGATATAGAAGAAAAAGCTCAGACCAATAATCAGTAAACTGGATGAGAAGGAAATAGACATTTGTCAGAATTGAAGGTGACCATCTGACCATGATAGATGGCAAGGTTTACAACGTCCATATGTAGTAAATCAACACATAGGCTAAGTGTTATGTCTGCGGTGCCAGCCCGAAAGAAATGAGTTCATTGTAGAAGAAAT
>JAGDQP010049634.1:0-14449 GCA_022664845.1 Lepisma saccharinum | reverse complement strand
CTTATCTCTTTTTAATATTAAGTTTTTCAGCTTACTTCAATTTTTTTCCCCAAGTTGTGCTTTAGCTGAAAAAATTTGATGTGCCCAGTTTTTATAACAATATTCACACCTTGTGCTCTTTTCTCGTCCAAACAGGCAATACGTTTCTTCTACATTTTATGCTTTACTAGAAACACCTATCAATCTTGACATACACCTTCAATTGTATCATCTGGCTAAGAAAAAACAATTCTGGTGTTTATTACCCCGTTTTGCTCTAGCCTATTTCCCTTCTCAACATTTTGCTCCAGTTCCCGTGGAACCAAAAGTATTTGACCGTAATAAATTCATGATCTCACCGGGGTAATAGCCAAACTAAATAAATAAATGAAACGAAAGTAGATGGTATACATACCGTAGAAGGTATACGCTAATGTGTAAAGTTAATCAGAGAGTATACGGTATATACTTCCGTATACCCTCGACTACAGCCCTGCCATGAATTATGGCATGTAAGTGTATAACTAAGGAACTTAAAATATATTTTTCTTTGAACTTGAATAGTTGTATCATTTTTCTCTCAGCTGAGCAATTTAAAACTAAACACGAGCGTCATTGTATCCAGAAAAAAAAAATGAACTTGTAAAGTTTTTTGTTGTTAAAAATTCAGTTCATCAATTCTTATAGTGAACAAAAATAGAACTATCTGGTCTGCCATTTGCTGCGTTTACTTTGCATTGGAACACATCGAACGGTAGACCATAAATCTCTAATGCTATTGATAATTCCAATAAATGATGAATGAACGTGTGTGTTAACACGAATTCTGCGTGTGTGTTTGTCTGTGCATGACATTTGTGTTCTGTTGTATGACACCTAATCGTTTGACGTGTCACAAAACTTTGTTGCATGTTCCAGCACTCCCCCTCCCTCTGTCACACACACACACACACACCGACACACACCCCTATACATATTCACACTCACACACACACTTCAATCATTTCGATGAGAGATTCCACGAGTCACAAACCCAACATAAAAACTTCTCGCTTTGTCCGTATGAGTGTAATCTCTTTTTTTTTCTTCCTTTTTTTAAAAAAAAGTGTCACGTGATTTGGCCATGATGATTGCGTTAGCCACTAGGCTTATCAACTTCTCTAGAACACACGCAATATTTTCATTCAATCTGTAATTCATAGTTTTGATACTGAAGAGCTTCTGAATTTCAAATAATATTATACAGTAACAAGAAGATGGAAGTTTCCACTTATCTTGCTTTTGTACACCTTTCGCCTTCTGACAAGTATACTGAGAATTACATCAGACACAACTCACGCTTACACACAAAGTAAATAAATAAAACTTCTATTTGAGCTGATTATTTATATCTACCTCCATGCTCTTTCCCCTTCACTCAGAGTTAATGGAAGTGAAGCGAAAGCTTTGCATGGGAACTAACGTTCAAAAACATCCATTATCAGCCGAGTTGGACGATGGTCAGAGAGAGAGCGTGCCCAGGTCGGCTAGAGAGATAGCTAAAGGCACATTTTCGTGAAGCTCTTTGTGTAATAACTAAAGTTGCTTCCCTCGAGAGCTTTGCTAAACTTTCTACAGTTCAGTACCATAATAACTAAGGGAAAGCTGCAAAGATAAGGAAAAGGGTACCAGATTCTTAAAAAAAAAATAATCTAAGATAATATTTGCTAATACATTTCTCTCTTTTGAACAAATGTTACACATAATAAATTAACCAAACATTTCTAAATTTTTCAATCACGTGGTGAAAAAAATATACTGGTATTCGTCTAGAACAGAGTTTCTCAATTGAAATGAATTGAATCCAATTTTAAGGCCTTTATGCAACTTTGGCTCAGGCCGAAAGGAGGATGATGGGATGAATTGGTGGAATGAAGAGAGTGGGAGGAAACGGGAGAACCCAAGAAAACCCACGGACACGGTGTTTGTTCACCATAAAGCCCACATGGCAGGAGCAGGGATCGATCCTATAAGAGGGTTCCTCAACGCGGGGATCGCACCCTGTGCAAGAGTGTCTCAAGCTGTGTGCATGTGTGTGTGTATTAAATAGACAGCTGAAGGCTTCAACACACACAAAGTGAAACGAAACCGCTTATTATGAACAAGAAAATTACTTTTGGGGGGTTGCCGATCAGAAGACAGTAAAAGGGGGGTCGCGGCGTGAAAAAGATTGAGAAACGCTGGCTAGAAGACCGATTTACATGAAAAAAGGAAAAATAAATCGATATGATGATGTGCCGTTTGATCTGCAAGGATGAATTTCCAGGTACGTACTAAAAGTTGGTTTCGGGTCCAACCAAGATCTGTCTGAGTGTGAAATTTACGAAAATGCATATAATTTTGCCAACAACTGTACTAATTTTACCCCCAAAAATCTCAATTTCGCCCTCCCAGATCCGTCTCTGCGTATTTCTCTTTCTCTGGAAAACTTCTCCTCAAATAAATGATAATTTTATTTCGAGTGGTGTGTAGTCATTAATGAATATGTGTAGTCCATTTCCATAAACCCCTTGTCCAAGCGCCATAAATGTTAGAAAATCGACAGAAACACTTGTAACATACTTCTTATATTTCAAAGCTAAGGAAAATTTGCAGCCACAAATATCTTAGAAATAGTGATAGAAGTTTTAACTTACCAAGATTTTTATTTTTTTTTCCAAATAAATAAATAGAATAAAAATAAATAGAAAACAAAATATATACAAAGTTTACAGTTAATTTTTCTTTCTGTCCTTTACTTCCTTGTGATAATTAAATGATCTTGCAGGCGTACTAGAATTGTCAAACCTTACTAATGTGTTGGAAAATGATTAAATAAACTCAATAATGCCAATACATCAATTTTACATTTTTGTGGACAAGGGTGCTTTTGGTAATGGTTTACACACATATGGCTTCTAAGGTCTAGACTTTTTATCAATGTGGGAACTGAGCCACGATTGGGTTTGAATCCACGGCAGAATGCGGATGCATAGACAATAATGTGATGCCATTCGGCACTATAGTGACTCTTTTCCAAAACTCTATCTCGCCTTTATTTATGCTGAATTATAGAAATTCGCCACAATAGGAAGCATAGATTTTCCTATATTATTATTATTACTATTACTATTATTAAACTTTCGTAGGTTAAGTCAGTAACTATGTATTCGAAGTATTCACGAATTTGATACTTAGTACAATGTATATAAAGTTAAGCTCACGAAGTATATTTTGAATTTGAACAGAAAGAAAACATAAGCTATTTATACAACACACTGCAATTTGAGATCTTGGAGCTCAATGGTGGTTCTTAGCTTCTTGTAAACTGAAGTGTGTAAGCAATGGTATTCTCAACATAAGAATCACTGTTCGAGACAAGGAATATGAGATATGTTGAAAACGCAGACGATTAATATTAGGATGACCATATTTGCACTTCGTGCAAAATAGAAGGAAAATCTATGGTTCCGCACACGTACCTATACAGAATAATATGAGCGCATCGAGATAATGGTGGCTACAACGTAACGTTTGCAAGTTCGCCCAAGCTACGTATGCCGACGTTCAGGCGAGATTTGTGTTCCCTCAAATAGTCTGCTTAAATTCCCTGAAGTGAGCAATCATAGATACTAAATAATATTGATGGTTCTCCACATACCTAAGAGAAATGTAGGGTTACAAGTGGGAGAAGGGGAACGCAATATCATATAATATTATAAAGGCAAGCGCATGTTCTGTCTTATGTCGTTCTGTCTATCTTTCCGCTATAAAATCCCCACCGCTGAGTAAATCTACACAAAACTTTAAGTGTTAACTTCACTTGATTAGCGGAAGCCTGTAGATTTCAGCTGGTCACAAAATTTTAACCCTGGAGATATTTTGAGCCGCGAGAACAATTTATTTCGTCTTAAGAACACCGCCTATCTCCTTACGCATCCTGCACGTCGCAGGTGTGGTTTGAGTTGTATATACAACAGGATAGGTTTGATTTCATTTGCCACCGCAAGAGAGGGCTTTGCAGCTAGTTCAGATAGAAAATACGGAATACCAACACGTGGATACTGTTAGATTAACAACAGTAATAGCTTCAGTTTTAATTTAGTTAAATTAAATTGAATTCAGCCGCATGGCCGAAACTCGTCTCATATCTCAAGAATTGTGTCATTTGGTGAACACAATAACCCGGAAAATGGCAGTAGCGATTTTTAAATAAAGCACAACCCTCGTATTTTTACTTTCTAAATGTCGGTGATTAGTGTAATACGTGCACCATGTACGCTGAAAAAAAAAAAAAAAAAAAAAAAAATGGTTGTGTTGATTCAACACTTTTCCCAGTTAAAGGAGGACCACCATTTTTTAAATGTTAAATCAACATAGTTTGTTGTATGACGTCGGTAATACTGTGACAGTGCTAGTGCGATATCCCTCATTGTGTTGAATCACCAAAATCATCATCGTTTGCTGTGTTGATTTAACACAAAATATGGTGATCACCCTGGAACACCGAAAAGTATTGAATTACTACAGCCATTTTTTTTTTTTTTTTTTTTTTTGCTGTGTACGTCAGCGAGTATTAACTGATGATAAATATATGTTTTAAACAGAAAATACGATGTTGGTCCGTGCCCTATGCTGCTTCCTTCTCTTATAACTTTACCTGCTTTCTGGCCCATGCAGCAATATGACTTTCTTAGTCCGAGAGGAAAATGATTAATATATTATTATTAATATTTTGGTACTAGTACCGTAATCTGTGAAGCTCTAATTTACACTTGAAGATCGTATAAACTTTAAGATTATACGTATATACGTTCTAAGTAACAGCAACAACATACTGTTAAAAAATTATTCATTGCAGTACAAAGGTCTCATTACATGACATATGTATATTTTCTATGACCATGTTCACGTCATTATGCACTATTGTTGTTCTATGCAATTTCACTGCAACGAAATAGGAGACAAAGGAACAATAAAGCATTGCTTTTTATAGCTTTTAAATTGGACAACGCGGAAGAACTCCAAACGGTATTGAAGCGCGCACTAAAATGATTTCGGTGAAAGGGAAAAGGATATTAAGTGCACAAGACTTTTCATTACAACCTTTGTTATTTTTTTTTAGTTTTCGTGTTCTAATGCCCCTTTGATTCAGACTCCTAATTGACTGTACAGGTCAGGTCATAATAGTTTTCCTTACAAACCAATTAGTGGCTCAGGTTAATTGATTATTGATTTACATAACGACTCACTCTACTTTGCTGCTTAAGGACAAATTCCACCCCATAATAGTAGGTTGTATCGAAGTTCAAGAGAGTTCGGTTACTTACGTTCAAGATCACGCACATAGTCTAAATGTCAGGATAAAAAAAATATATTTTTAAAGACATTTTCTTAAACAATTCGTACTAAAAAGTAAAAAATAATTTTGGTTATCAATGACTGAAAAGAAAAGCATGGGGCGCGCTCTCATATACAGTCACTTTATAAATTCTTGAATTGGCACGCCCCATGCTTTTCTTTTTAGTCATGCATAAACAAAATTATTATTTTTTACTTTTAAGTATGAATCGTTTAAGAAAAGTATGTCTTTAAACAGTTTTTTATTATTTTTTTTCCGAGTTATTTTGGTGTTCGGATACGTTTTCTAAAGTTAATTTTTGTGACCCAAATCCTAAAGTATTCTGCAACCAGTCAAACGACAGACCGTTGTAGGCTAGTATTTATTTTAGGATAAAGAAGTCTATATTTAAAAATATTAAAATATGCTTTTAAAATATATAAATATATAGAAATATATGAAAGTAACAATGGAATATTGTATTGTTATACGATTTACGTCGTTGTGCAAAATTTCATCATTGTATGACATAGGAAAATGAGTTAGAGTAACGTTACAAGATTTGAGGACACCACGAACCATTGTGAACTAAAGATAAGAATGTAAAAGGGGACAAAATGAACACAAGGACAACTGGAATGCGTTATAAATAACATCTATAATATTGCAACAAAAATATATATGATATATAAACTAGTAGCCACACGGTAATGAGTTATTTCATCATTTGGTGGGCGCTAATGGGTATTATTGGGGTTGCTTTTGAAAATTTAAGTATTGTTCTTCATTTTCACGGTATTTCTTTAAAACAAATATAAAAAAAAAGTGGGGTCGGGAGTACTGAGGCCTTTTAATTCGTAGTGGCAAAGAATATAAGAATAAAACAATCTCGAGTTACATAAAAATTCAGTTTGCAAAGTTGTGAGTGAGTGCGGTTTCTTTGATAACTATTTCATAAGAACCAAATTCTTCGGAATGTATTTTTCTCATTTCGTAACAGAAAATATATTTGGTATTGATCTAATCTGAAAGTAATGAAAGAAAAGATACCAGTTTTGATGTACTCACGAGTTTAGTTTCATTCGTTTGGGCATGTCATTTAAAAGGTAAACACAATAATCATGGTTGTTTTGCTCCAGTAAAACTTTCGACTGTAGGTGATCGAATATTCACTCCTTAATGACTGATATGATACGGATCAACTCCAGAACGGAAGACATGGGATTAAATGGCGTTAAGCTCCGCTTAAATGGCGGGAAAGTAAATTCAAAATCAAAACTGAAAATCTAGGCTTCCCTTGGCTCGAAAATATAAAAATATCGAATAAAAATCATAATTTTCTGGTCGTTTAGTAATTGATATAGAGCAATTTTATGACCCCGATACTCTTCAACGTGACTTACAAGGGACAATATCCAGAAGTGCGCGCCGAAAGCACAAACTTTGAACTAATTCGGATAAGAATATAACGGTACAAAACACATGCAAAAATTTGCTGCTGAACTGCGAAATTTAAGTCGTGTTTTTTTTTATGAAACGTATGATTTTCGATACATTTCCAATGCAATTTGGCCTTGAGAGACTTCAAAAAGGACCAAAATCAGGTTTCGTTTGATATATCTGCGCGTACAAAATCCTTAGTGGCAGGAGAGAGGAGAGTTTGGAGTATCACGTTTACAATGATTAGTATTGTTATTAGTAGTAGTATCTTAGTAAAGCTGTTGATGAATGGGAGTAGAATGATTGTGTCATGTTTATAGTTAGGTTTCGTTTCATGTAACCATGGTGTTTCGACTTAGCAAAGAACAACGTATGCTGTACTTGCAATGTTAGTCCAATGCTGCAGAAGCAAGTCGTCGTTTAAATGCTGAATACGGCATTCGTCAGGTACATCACACGAACATTGAAGTCGTTGTGAAGAAGTTTGAGGCTACCGATTCTACATGCGATGCTCCCAGATCCGGTCATCCAAAGACAGAAACAACAGACGAAAACGCAGAGCGGTTGTTGGTTAGCCTGGAAGGAAGTCCGCAAAAATCAACCCATTGTCTGTCTGAAGAAATCAGTATTTCTCCTAAAATATAATATACAGGCTCTAAACCCCACAGTTGTTGCATGGGTTCCATGATAGAGACACAGACTGAAAGGTGAAACTTGCAGAAACTGTCCTTGATAGGATTCGCGATGACCCCAATTTTATGGATACTGTATGATGATTGGACGAGGTGATATTTAAGTTGAATGGACACATTCATCGGCACAATTGTGTTTACTGGACCTCACAAAATCCCCATGCTGTTATCGAACTAGATGTAAACCTGCCATGGGTAAATGTGTGGGTAGCCATGTCCAGTCACGGCATCACCGGGTCCTACTTTTTTGACGTTACTCTAACTGTGGATAAGTACCTGGATATGCTTCAAACGTAGTTTTACCCTCGAGTAGAACACAAACACTGGTTATTTTCTCAGCATGATGACACACAAACCCATTATGGACTAGAGGTACGTGGGCGCCTCAATGATACATCACCCAGTCGTTGGACTGGCCGTCGTACAGCCAATGAATGATCCTCTGTTCCCCGGACCTCCCATCCTAGATTTTTAATTCTGGGAGGTAATGAAACAAGCAGTGTATACGCAAAAACCATAGGATATCCATCATCTTCTTCAAGTGATTGCAGAAAAGAATGTATGTTGATGTTAACATTTTCCGCAAGCTGTGTAGCAGTCTCGCACCACGATCGCAAGCATGCATCGACAACAATGACTATCCAATTTAAACATAACCGTTAAACATTCCCCGTCAAGTGTTTACGGGACATTGTTATACCACTGATATGTGGTACTGTACTTATGGTTCAAAACAAAAATGAAAAATACTTCTTGCATTCGAAATGAAACTATAAAAGAATATAGTGACGACTGTTAGCTGAACAAACTAGAGCTTTCCATCGCACGGAGAGTCAGAAGCTACACATGCCTATCGTATTACCAAGCCGAGTATATCGTATTCCGTTTTTCATAACCTTTTATCACGTGTTAGTTGCTTCCTTTGTCATTTAGGATATAGACCAAACATAACCACTTACTGAAGTACGCTCTGGCTGCTAACTGAAATTCCTAACACCACATTGCGTTAGTCAAACTCGGGAGTCTTGAGATTAACGAATCAGACTATAGCACCCATGAGGCTTCGGGTTCGACGCTTGGCTGGAGTTTTGTGGATTTTAAAAAACATTACTATCGTATCGGGACATGAAGTAATAGCTGCTGAAATGAACGAAATAAAAAAAAGATTTATCAAAGTTTTACGAAATTGCATTAAAAATGCTGACAAAATCAAAATTTTCATCTCTCAGCAAAACTACACAATAATAGAAAAACGATTTCGTAAAATTGAAAAAAAAAAAGCTCTTATCTGTGCACAAAGAACTAATTTTCATAGAAATGAGATATGAGCATTCTCATTTCTAAGAAAACCCTTTCTCAGTGCATAGACAAGAACTTTTTTTGTCCATTTTAAGAGACCGTTTTTCTCAATATTTCTCAATTATCCTTCCAGTTCAGCAGCTTATTTTTTCATAAGTTGAATAACGTTATGCTCTCTTTCAAATGGGCCTAAAAATTCTGCTTTTGCTGATTCTGCTTCTAATTCTCGATAATATCCCTCGAAGATAGCTACTCTACATAAGAAAAAATACACTTCCCAGCCTTATGCAAGAGGAAAATATAGCGATAGGAGTAAGCTGCAGAATTTGCGTATAATCACTTGTTCAAAGATGGCCCCCTTAAGGACATTTTGTGAAATGGCAACTAAATAAACAGATCTAGCTAGGCATCAAAGGTACTGTTTGCTACATTAATATTTTACCTTTACAGCGCGACAGTAACGTTTTAGTTATCACGTATATTCATGACAGAATTAAACAGACCTGTGTTTAACAGAGCGGACGAAAATGGTAAAATCTATTTGTCTTAACTACACATTGCTACACAAATAATACCATGAGTGGACATAATCGGGAGGTTACCTTGTTTAAACAGTGGATAAAACCTATACCTATCATTGGTGAAACCTATTGGTTTCTGATACAAACACTACATTCACCACTCGACACCATATGTCTGAAACATTAATCATGAAGCCACAATGGCAATACTTGCGTTGAAATCAATCTTTTCCGTCTATTGATTTATAGAACTATCCATCACACTTGCCACAGAAATCCGTAACTATTTTCTTTTTATATCTTTCTGCGAGAGATGTCTTTCCTAATTTCAATTTCCAATTGTTATCTGGATTTCTTCTCCCCTTTCCTTGCACCACAGATGTATTATTTTCATGTCAGTTCCTGTGAGGTTCCAAACTTACTCATGTTCACATTCCTTGAAGCTTAAGGCGCACACATTCAATCCAATGGTTATAGTAACTTCCCATATTGGTTTATAATGATTTTCCATGGGAGAAACATGGACTTGCTTACCCCGATCACATGCTTCAGAGTCAAGTCCATCTTACCCCACATTCGAAGTCGCCACTGGGCCTGATGTGTGCACAGCCTCTGCCAGAAACTCCAATACCACAGTTGGTAATATTTCTAGTAAAATGCTTCTCTTTTCCAAGATTACCAAAGTACTATGTTTCTCACAAGCTATTAAGAAATTCTGATTTTAGACCAGACCAAAAATTCATCTTAATTTTTGGACATGCCTTTGCATTTGTGAACAAAGTGTCCTTATCACGTGACATAGCAAACCCTATCTTGCAGCCCACTTGTAATAGAGACCCCTAACGACGAAATCGTCAAATACAGTGACTTTAACACTATCACTCTTGAGTAAAGGTCCCATGAGCGTCAACGGGACCATCGCGAAGAATCTGCAGCGTACTGTGAAACTCAAGTGGATTCTAATCTTGCTCAGCCTTTGAGAATTGTGATTTTTCTCAATCCTATTGGCAGTTGCTGTCATGGTAAGTAAACTCAATAGGGACCGATACTTCCCATTTTCCCACCCTTTCTTCGAATTGTCTGATCACAAAGAAACCCCACTCCTCAAGACTCGATTTAGGCTTTAGTAATAGATGTGCGAACTGTTTAGAAATGCAACGAAATAATACTTGAATAGACGGATAAACTCCTCAACTATATCGATCAGAATCAAGTATTCATTAAGTTCATGTAGACTGCAAACAACAGAAAAGTATGACGCTAGTTAACTTCCAACCCTACCTATTCCTCCAACCAAGACTGAGATGTAATGAAACCCATTAAAAACTGTACAAATGTTACAAGAGATTTGCCAAGGAGTTTCTTCCTCTAACAAACATTTTCCTTTTTTATTACCGGGAGGAGGGAAGAAAGTCCCAAGTGATGAGCTGCCGAAGACACAGGAAGGGAACCGAATTTCATTCCTTGCTCCACCTTTTGTTCCCACCGCCTAACAATCAGTTTCCAATTAAGATACGCAGGGGGGCCGCTGGGTTTCAAAGTGCAGATTAATTATTCCCTTGGGTCGTCCCTTCACCAACATCTGACGGAAAGCACCTTGGTCCGATGAACTGAAGCTCCTAGTTTGTACAGATTACGCTCCCCGGAAGGGCACACCAGGTTACGCTGTTGACTTTGAAATGATCCACAGCTTCTTTCATGTTTAAATCATGGCAAATGAAAGCACGACGGGAAAGCCTATAGTAGTCAAGTTGATGGAAGCTACCTCTAATTTTAATTTTTGCAAAGAAAAAATCGTTGCCATGGTTACTTGAAGTGGTCCGTTTTCTTCCATTACTGTTGATTGATATCAATTTCGAAGATGGTTTCCATTACTCATAATTGTTTTTTGAACAATTATAAAACAGAAGAGAGAAGAGAATACGAATTTAGCTAATATTCATCTTTCATGTCGTTTGATGTTTCAGTCATTTCGTCTTTCTCATTTCAGTAAACATACGGGGAGAGTAGACCATTCTAGAGTATGGATATGTCACCATTCTAGAGTCAAGTAATTTCTATAACGCAAGGATTCTTTACTAATAATAATTCGTCTTAAGACAGTGAAATTCACGAAAAATAAAAATAAATAACAGCGCATCCGAACGTCAACATTATATCAAGATTATTGTAACTCCCTCAATATATTCCGGACCGTAAGCACAAATTTAGGTTATAGAAACCTAATGTGAGTCACTAATGGAAGTATTGGTAACCAGCACTGTGATTTCACTCGCATCCTGCATGATGCACTTAGCTCTGTTTAGTATTTTGGTCACCTATATTACCCCCTGGGCCGAATTATATAACTCCTATTTCCGTTATTTCAGTTGTATTGTGTATGCAAAGAATTATCTAATTTGTTGGCTGAACATTATCTTATGTGTACTGTAAAGCTTTTGGATACGTAATACCTATATAGTTAATAGTTAAAGATTTAGGACAAAATATTTATTATGAACCATATAACCTCTACATTACATGTGTGCGTATATAAAAGACATTTAACTTGACGCACTAATATGAATATTTTTTTGTATCTTCCTAACTATTTTGTCTCGGCGGAAGCCAACGAACGCTCCCGACGACGTGGTATATAAGTCGTTGTAATGCGATGTAACTTCACTTTTCCTTGGGTTTCAGTGTTGACAGATTGACAAATTTATCCCTCGGTGTACGGTGTTTTCATCAGAAAAGGGATTTCAGGTTATATTTGGAAGAAATGCAAAAACGTAGGGATTTTTATAACCCTTCGATAAAAAGAATTCAAGTCTGCAGAATACAAAACATTACTTACTTTTGGCTACGAGGGAATAACAATTCTTTGCTGATAACAACTCTCACAATTGGAATAAACTGAAGGTATCCTTGTGGGCGCGCGAACGCAGTTTCTCAATGGCAACTAACATTAACACTAAAAAAAAAAAAAAAAAAAAAGCGAAAGAGACTACATGTGCGAATGGTTGCTGGTCTTGTGAGAATAAAGACGGACATGTACATACGCTCAAAAAAATGTGTTAAGACTAACGAGTTACACATTCCACATAAAATGTATTCAATGCGTACTTGTAGGACAACAAACATGTTGAATTATACAGCCTTTCAGTTACAGAGGAAGAGTCACTTCGACTATCTTGACCAGTGATGACGATAGCATATTCTTCAGCCTTACATTCGATAAGCCCACTTCCCAACCCCAAAAATACCGATTTTGTTTAAGGCGCAACATTTCGTTTCACTGGCCTTTAACCTGAACTACAGCGGAAAAGAATAAATACAGTAGAACGCCGATTAAACGATGTTCCGTATTATCCAAAGTGAACCTGTAAGTGTAATACACTACTTTTCTTATAAGTCATTAAATATCTTGTATGTGTTACAGCTGTGTGATAAATTATGTACCACGAAAATACGTGTGAATCTGTATTTTTCTTTGTTGATGTAAGTATATTATCACCAAATACACTAAAGTTTATAAAGAGGCTTGAAAGTGTTACCGTACCATATAAATTGGCGAAATCTTTCATCCCCGTTACTTTCAATCCTAAATGGCTGTGCGTTTTCATCCGCGTTTTCAGTTTTCTAAGGTAGCATCGATAAACACTTCCTTGGATAATCGGGGTCCTACTGTATTATTATTATTATTATTACAGAAATATAATCCTATGGCTCTTGCATAGAGTGAGGGAGAGCATTCGAGAATGTCATTTTGTGGAAACAATCCAGTTACTTTTCTTCTCTAATTTCCTTACCTTTTCTTCTCTAATTACCCTTCTCTAATTTCGTTACATTTTTTTCTCTAATTTCGTTACCTCTTCTTCTCTAATTTCGTTACTGTTTCTTCTTTAATTTCGTTATTGTTTCTTCTTTAATTTCGTATGTACAGAACAATAAAGAATATTTTTTTAACTTTTTCTCCAATTTCTGTTGACTAAGATATCCTGCTTGGCTCCTATTCTAGATCAGACTCTCAACTGGATATTAGGGGAAACATATAATATATTTCTAATGAAACCTTTATGCTATAGCCAACGAATAGACCATGCAAGGGTTAAAAAAATTCTTAACATTTGTTTGGTAACAGTTGTTCTATTGAACGTTTTGAACCAAATGGCTGGTGGTCTGCGATGCATAGAACTGCTAGAGTAAAACATTCAACGTTTGGCTACATTTCACGCGGGTACACTACATCACTGCTGAAGCGTAGAAAACAGACCGTACAGGGACTGAAATCTAATGAGAAGGAAATGAAACTCATGGCACAGCTTCGCTCGTTACTTCAATTTTATCTCGAAAATGTTCGTTGTGGTTTCTGAAACATCAGAATCATCAGTTATATTGTTCCGTATATATATTTTCTCCCAACCTCTTACTTTTGCAGTTACATACATTTAATTGCTAGATAAACCCACACAGTACGATAATATCCACTATATGCAGGAATATTCCTCGAGAGATATAAGATATGCCTAGAATATTCCAGGTATTTCTTGGCGCATACATGGAACATACATGCAATATACCCTAGGAAAATTATAGGGTTATTATTGGTTTACAAATTATGCTTTAACTGGCAATAATTTCTACATCCTTTTTTAATGATTATAACGTTAAAATACAAATTAACGTCTACCTTCTTTCTATGTTGTGAATATTTTTATTCACTGGGAATACATTAGGAATTCTCCATACAATTTTCTTAATGATGACAAGGAGGCATCAATAATAATTTCCTTCATGATCCTGGGAAGTACTCCTGGCACATTTACAATGTTTCAGGAACACAAGGCCTGCCTGAAAAGTATCCGACCTTACTTTTTTCTGAGGAAAGTAGTTCATGTTGGATGGCAACACTGCATACAGTGGTGCAGGTATCTTTCATGCGCATGACTCCTGGTAGCGTGATTCTCTTGCTCCAGCATCTGTTAGGCAGCCAGTGTGTAGTGTCGTGTAGTTCTTCGTTCCCAAATTCTGTTCCTATAAATTGCCATAGCACAGTGCCGAATTGTATCACAATGACTTCGGAGTGTTTTGTTTGCGAAACAAATTAAACGGAAAGTGCTATTTGTCTCGTGAAAGAGAAAGAATTGAATATTTTTGAGTGTTTAGTGTTTAGAAAG
>JAGDQP010049633.1:415-10998 GCA_022664845.1 Lepisma saccharinum | reverse complement strand
GTGTGTGTGTTTCTTTTTTCAAAATTTTCGTTTTCACCTGGCCTAGACATCACTAGTTAAAGTCTACATTTCTAGTACCAAACCTCGTATTTACATAAGTGCGTGCATTAGTCCATCAAGCGTTATGCTACACTAAAAGAGTCGCAACACTTCTACTGATATGTTGTTAGCGCCATTATTTATTCCCATCAATGAGAAAAACAATCGAGAACATTAAGTTTAATAGATTCATTAAATCCCTTACCGTTGTTCCTAGTTGTAGGTACTCATGAGCAATTCGAACACGATTCTAAACGTTCATTGGGAGCGAATTTGAACTTATTGTTGGTCTTTTGTTATTTGTTATTCAGGGCCCGTGATTCCGCCAGACCACCCTGCAAAACTCCACTTACACTCTCCCAATTTTGACTTTATACTCTCCAAACTGAAAACCCTGGAGGAATCCCTGCTGAGGGTGCTCGCTCATTGCGAACGAGATATTGCAATTATTGTACACTATCTCGTGCTACTACCTTACTGTGTAAGAGGGAGAAGGAAGGTTACTGTCCTAGCTTTAATCGAGGTAGGCCTGCTGTGTCATAATTTGTCTGGTATGACTTACATAAACTACTGAGAAGTACAAGTCAAAATTACCAACATGGGCAGACTGAAGAATCTGCATATCCACAGTATTCCATAGGCCAGAAATTTGCATATATACAAATAACTTTAAAATATATTTTCGCAATTTTAAAAGTTCGCTTTTTTATCGGAACGTGAAAGATCGTTCTAAGAAATCTCACTTTGTAAAGGTGGTTTCAAAATACTTTTCTTGTAAGCGATGTACTTGCATATGAGCAACATTAACAACTTAGAAATTAGTGGCAATTATCACAGATAAGTACACTAAGATTGAAACCAATGTACAAATAAAATCCTGAACTCTACGTTCTGTTGTTTGCTCCCTCAACCGAACATGAACGCATAGTACCGTAATCTTTAGTATTTTCCAAAACGAACCAGTTTTGCGTTACAAGGAGATATCCATATTATTTATGTACTACGCAATTGAAATTTATATGGATATCAAAATTTACTTGTCTGCGCGACATAAATGTCATGAAGACTTTTTTTAAAAAAATTGTATAAAAGCAAATAGTTGCATAGAAATATCACAAATTACCTGTAATTCTGGATTATGTTTCAGCAATCCTTTGAAGATTGCTTTCTCCATAATGATAAAATATACTTTTTTTATATATAAACTCTGAAACTGCTCCTATATTCCTCCCTTTCGTTCGAACTTCGAATGCTGAACATGAACACAACGAAGTTCGAAGTTTCATTCAAATGTGAGTGACGTCATATGCTGTCAGCCAATCAAAATAGTGCATTTTTGGACCATTGGTTGTAACTAGAAACCGGACCACCTCACGTATAGGTGAGTATGATAAATTAATTATAGGAGTATTGATTATGATAATTATTTTGTTTTTTCGATTCAATACTTGGGTGTTTATTTATTTATTTTTGCTTTCTTAACTAACTTTTTTCACCCTCTATAAAATTTGTTTGTTTGTGATATGTGATTGCGCCCTCGTAACACCAAGAATTGTTTTGACAATTATCAAGAGAACTGTAGAAATTGTACCTTGTCTGACAATGGTTAGTTAAAACTTTTCACAGATTTCGTGATCGGTTCCCGGACCACCTCAGGTATAGGTGTTTATGATAATTTAATCGTAAGAGCATGGTCTTTGTTAGTTATTTTTATTTTATTTTTTGATTCAAGATTTTTGTGTGTAATCTCTTTTTTTTATTATTGTCATTGCTAATATATTTTCTTTTACAGTATTGGCTGGTGCTAAGTGATGAGCGAGCCTCTGCAACAAGAGGAATTGTCTGAACAGTTACTGAGAAAATCCTAGAATGTGAACCTAGTTCGAGAATGAAGGTTTGAGCATGAGTGAGTTAGGAGTTAGGAGAAAGTCAGCTACCACGTTTCGAAGTAAAGAAGTAACTAAGATAGTAAGCAAGATATTTAAAGTAAGTAGAAGATTAAAGTAAGTGATTCAGAGATATGTATTACTGAAAACTACAATCTTCATGCAACGTTCCGTTAAAAGTAAGATGGACAGTAAGTAGTGATATCAAGTGGACAAACAGGAAAAAGTGAAAGTAAAGAATAGTATAAAGAAGATAGTCATAGTTAAGTGAAATAGTAAGGATAGACTAAATAAAGAGGATTATACTGAGAAAGAAAAGTGCATTTATGAAATATCGTGGTGCACAGCATTATATGTAAGGTACATTTAAGTGTGTAGAAGAAACTATATACAGTGCTTCTGTTATTTTAATGTTATTTAAAAATTCATAAAAGAATAATGCATATTTGAATATTATTACAATTGTTTTAATACTACAAACAATTGTAATAGTACGACTAGCAAGAAACACATGCACGTGAGTGGTTATGCTTTAAACTGTGATAATATTAAACTAAGATATTATTAAACCGTGCTATTAAACTGTGATATTATCAAACGGTGAAAGGAAACAAACACTAATATCTCGGTGGATAGTGCCAATTTGAATGCTAGTTATATGCATGCAGGAGAAAAGCCTAATATAGAAAAGAAACCATATGCAGGAGAGAGACCTCACCCATGGGAGAAACTACTCATTTCGTTAAATAAATCAGAAATATTCCTTATAAACATATTGCATACTCATCATAATATGCTAAAATACAAAAACTGAGATAAGTGCATATTAAAAATTCAAAATGCATTTGATAATTCTTCTGTTAAGAGTATAAGCTAAAGTGTGAACATAATAAAGTGTTACATTATCTCTCTTCGACGAATCAAGATATTTCAGTATTTCTTTATAAGAGATCCTATATCATCACCTGGACCATATATATTCGAATTTCACGCCGTTTCACATAGGGAGAATAGAGAAGTTGCTCTATCCGAAGCGTTTAACGTTCCTAGGCTATAACGCGTTGAAAAGTAAAACATACCGAATCCCCCAATACCGTTACAACCCGCCGATTTTCTAGCGAAAATTATGCGGTAATATTTGTTCAATACGCACACAATAGATGTCGAAAATTATGCAGTAATATTTGGTCAATTACAAATCGATGACTAGGATGGGATGTACTTGTTAGAAACTATATTTGAATGAGATCCCTCCCAAAGATCGGCTTGGAATTTAATTCCTGACGAGGGTGCCAGTGCAATGGTTGTTAAAATCCTCAAACATTGCTATCCGTGACGGTAATCGAACGCGGTACTTTGGAAATTTTGGTCTCTTGAGAATAATTTTTTATTACAAAATAGGGAGTTAAAGAAATGTGAATAGCTATGGATTTAAAATTTTCTGTAAATATCGCTGGTAATTTATTTTCTTAAGTATGTGCTGCTGTAAATCTATATATGGGGAAATTTAAGTGACGGAAATGGATGGTGGTTATATTTTCTTCAACATATCTAGAAGATGACAGTCACGGACCTGCATCCCTGGTCCCTGACATCCAACGTGGACGCTTTTCCGGCAATATCGTGAATCCATCTTTTCAGCGTCGTATGAGAGCGAGGTGTTTGCTGAGTCTTGTCCAAATTTGAATCGATTTGTGATGTGCTTTTACTCTCCTATCACCCTCAAAATCGAGGAGAATTAATGAGGAATTTTGGAGTTAGTGTTAAGTTAACAATACTTAAGAATTCTTTCTTAAAATTGGTAATAGAGGGATTTACAGGAAAGTTAAAATTCTGTGCTGTTGAGTTAAAATTTTCAGTGGAAGTTAATTTCTAATGCTTTGCAAAGTTATTGGCAGGATGGCTAGTAAAAATGAAAAACTAAATTCTCAGTTTATATTATCTCTCTTTAACAACAATGATAATCAATGATCTGTCTTACTTTCTGTTTAGAGACAAGTGAATACATATACCATAGATTTTCATAGAACGTATCAATTGTGTTAACGCCTTATGTTATATATATTTTATTACTTGTCCATCCATTAGATTATTTTTATTGAATAGAATCTTCTACATTTCTTTTATTACATTTTTTGCTTTATGAAGAAATATTCATTTGCTTTGTTATGGTTATTAGAATATTTCGATTTCTGTCCTCGTTTCTGATAATTTTTTTTTCTTTTTAATTTTTTTTCATCCTTTTTTTTAGTTTTTAACGGCATATTATCGTATGTGTCATCTAGAAAGATCAAAATGTAGTCTCTCCAGTTTTCTTGGGATAATTTAAGAAATCACGCATATTGCATTCTGTATCCATGTTCGTATCTAAAGTTTCTAATTTATTATTGTCTTTCTTACTCGGATACTCTGTACTTGTTTGACACGTTGATTTCCTCCACCTCTGTTGCTATTTGATTTGTATACTCCTCTTTAATGCTCCACTAATTTTGCTTCTGTATTCTTAGTTTTCATATATCTTTTTGCTTTTGAACAGTAATTATATATTCTTCTGAGTTTATTATCATTTACCCTATCTCTGGGAACATCTCACCTTCCTTCCTCATATTCTGCTTCAGGCCGTTCTTTCAGGCATGTCTCTTGATATTAAGCAGTCTGTAAACTCATTTAAAAATTCTCTCTATTTTCATATATTTCTCACTGTCTTTTTCGATTTTCGCACTGCTTATTTTGACCTCCAAGGTATCCTGTTTCACCTTTATGATTTGCTTTGTTGCTCGTGGAACACTGTTCTTTTACATTATTTACTATTATTCGCGTCCAATGTCTGTAAACTAAATTTGCTGTCTTTTCTTCGGTTTCTATTCCAATGGAGTTTCATTAACTTTTTCATCTCTACTCTCCTTCCAATCTTCATGAACTGGCAAGATCGAAATCTTAGATTCATTTAATGCTTCACCAGCAAATATTGTGAAGCCTTCTAGAACAGTCCATCTATCCGTCATCAATTTTCAACTAAGGAACTACTCGAGTTAGGAAGGTGGTTGAGGTATCGTTCAAAAGGTCTCGGCGCAAATTTTCCAACAGAACATTGATCATCCAAATAGGATGCTCGCTTCTGAATTCTGGCAGTAGCACATGTTCAAAGTTCCACAACTGGGATCCACCTAACGTGTTTAAGTAAATATTCTGTTTTCTGGTAAATTGATGTTCTTGTTCGAAACGGTCTCTCGTCTTTAATTCTGTCTTCCTCAGATTATCAATCAATAGGTATATTTTCTTAATCTTGTTATCTAACTGTCTTGTTGACATTTATTCCTAGAAAATTATGTGTATAGTTGACTTCAATTCCACCGAATCTTAAAATCTCCTCTTCTGAAGCAGTGATTACAGTTATTTAAATGCTACGCCGTATATTGAGTATTCTTAATTGTTAGTGTGTTTATCGGCATAATGGGATTATTCCTCTGTAAAACGTAACATTCGCTCTGTAAAATATAGAAAGTCTCTCTCTCTCTCGATCTACTTGCTCAGGAATTTGCTTATTTTCAGATTATTATAGGATGAAGTTCAAATATTTTCATTAGCAGTCTTACGAGTAAGACTTTTGTTGTTCTCGATTATGTAATACTTCTGTGTGTGTCTAGTTCAACATGCAACATTTATGTGGTTCTTGTAAGAAAGAAATTTTGTTACAAAAACCAAAGGAGGCGATATATTATTCAGGTGGCTGTGAAAACTACTACCATGCTAAGTGTACTAACCTTAAAAGTGACGAAAATCTTAGGAAACTTGGCTCGCGTAAAGACCAGCGGATGTGTGACGCGTTTCAGTGAATACTACAGAAATGCTCCAAAACCAAGAAATAGATCTGAAGAAGCTAGTGATACAAGTAAGTGAGGTACACGCCAAATTGATTAAAATTGAACAAAAATGAGTGAAACTGTAGATGAATTGGAAAAAAGTATTAAATTTCTATCTGATAAGGTTCATGACTTTAAAGAAGACTTAAAGAAGACAGTTTCGGGGTTAACAACTAAATATTCGCAGTTAGAATCAGAAAACCAGCAACTGAAATTATTAATAGATTGGAAATAAAATTGGGTGACTTGGAGCAACGACAGCTACAGGAAAATATCTAGATAGTAGGCGTGCCTGAATCCAAAGAAGGTCGGGTGCTTGATGTAGCAAAGGCGGTCGGTATCAAGCAGAATGATTCCAGCGCCATGTCAAGAATGTAAAGTGTGTTGAAGACTTACAAAATATCCTAAACTAACAGCAACAATAAATGATTATGTATAAATATATAATATTCATTAACAGATCGGGTGAATGAACGCATCGAATCCTATCGACAGGTTGAATCATTTATTTGTGATGATGTGGATACTGTTAATAATTTATTTAGTGGGAAAGGGTTTTTTACTATCTTGCAGATTAATATACGTTTTCCTAATAAACATTTGTCGGAATTATTGGTTCGACTTAAAAACTTCTATTGATATACATTTAATTATTCTAACTGAAATTTGGAAAAATTATTTTACTCGGGAGAAGGGTATATTTGCTGTACGGAAAATACGCTTACGAAAGCAGATAGTGTTATGGTATTTACTAAACAAGAGTTGCAGGTAAATGTTTCAGAATTGAGATTCAAAGGTGCTTCAGGAATGCGCTTGCGCATCACCAGTTGTACGAAAGAGTGTAACGTGATATCACTCACCTAACTCTGATGTAGCAGAATTTCTTGACTCACTAAATACTGAGCTTCAAACAATAAAAACAACACCGTCTTTGCTAGTTGGTGATATAAACATAAATATGTTCGGGAAAAAATATGATGTCACTATAGACAGTTATTAAACATGCTTAATTTTTCAGGATACGTTTCATATATAAATAAACATACCAGAGTTACTGAAGTTTCAAAATCTTGTAAAGACCATATGTATATAAAACTTAACAAGACATTACTTCAGCTATAATGCGAACAAGTATCACTGACAACTATTTACTATCTTAAATTTTCCCATGGTAGTAGAAAAACCAAAATTGTAAAAGTAAATATTGGTCTGTAAGAATAATACACGCAAACTGTGGAACGTTATTGAAGATTTATTACGGACCACAATAATAAAGCCGATACAGAAATTAAAGAACTTATTACAAATGAAGGATTGTTAACAGTTAACGAGAATTCTCAACTACTTGCTAATACCTTGAACAAACATTTTATTAACGTTGGAGAACAATATTAGTTGATGATCTTTGAATAACTACTAAAAGTGCGATAACAAACATATCAGTTAAAAATCCAAACGCATTGTTTTATACCTATTACTAGACATGAAATCGAATATTTCATTAATAATTTAAAGTCTAATACCTCACCTGGTATTGATAGAATCACCGCAGATATACTAGAGTGTGCAAAAGGCTTCGTTGTTGAATCATTATGCCATGTATTAAATTTGAGTTTAGAAACGGGTGTTTCCTGATACTTTTAAATGTGCAATAATAAACCCTATATATAAGAAATGATCAAAAACTTATGTCAATAGCTATAGGCCAATTTGTTAAGTAACTGCTCTAAACACTTGGAAAAATGCATTAAAAAGACTGGTTGCATTTATTACGAAATTAAGTAAGGTAAATGTACCGGTAATGGATACTTGAAGATAAAGTTTTAAAATAAGATGTTCTTAACGGCGGGCATAATCTGACATGAGTGGGAAAATTTAATATACTATCTTATGATTCCACTGAATATTATTCGCTCGTAATTGGTTGCATCTGATATTTCTGACATGCTGTTGAATTCAGTTCCATGGTCGCACCTTCTCTTTCATGTATTCTGTTAAGCAAGTGATTAAGGTAAGAGCCCTTTTTAATCATGAAATTACAATAACGAATAATTTTGTTTTTCTGCACTATTTCGAACAGATCTAAGTTGAAGGTGCCATCAGGGTATTTCTCTGGTATGACTGGAAAAACCTGTTAAAATCTCATGGTCGACCGTTGTTTTCGAACCCAGGAACTTCGGAATGATTACTGAGTGGAATTCCATAAAACACTCAGATAAACGAAGAACAGTACTAAACATATAATCTTGTTTACTACTCAAGTTAGAAACATCAGCAATGGTTATTTAAATTATTTTGAGTAAAGCAGTATGTCTATTACTGGAACATCCAGATTTTTCCGTGTCCATCACTGGTACAAAAACAATGTTAGACAAAAAAACGTGATTTACTCTCAAATATCATGTTAATGATAGTAATGGGTGTAAATCACTTCAAGAAAGCATGGAGAACATGTAACGTTCTTATTTGATCAATACCTTTGAACTGTATTTGAATTGAAAATTATAACGGTGAAAAGTGTCCTTAAAGTGTCCATTACTGATACGTTTACCTTATTTTTTAAATAATCAATATGAGTTCAGAACAGGAATGAGCACATCAGATGCTGTACTTAAACTAACTGAAACGCTCTGTGGAAGTTCAGACGTAAGTGAAAAAGTAATTACAATATTCTTAGATTTGGCAAAAGCTTTTGATTCAATATCTCATAAAATTATATTGCAAAAGCTTGAAAATTGTGGAGTACGAGGTCTATCACTGAAGTGGTTTCTGAGTTACTTACAAAACAGACAACAAAGTGTTAAAATTGGTGAAACAATGAGTAACTTCATGCATGTTGAATTAGAAGTACCTAAGGGAACAGTATTAAGCCCTATTTCATTTCTTATATACATAAATGATTTCTGTAATTTGCAGGTAAGAGGGCTCATACAATCGTTTGCTTATGATACTACCTTAATTATTACTGGGAAAACATGGCCAGAAACATTTGAAACGGTAGAAACTGAACAAAATAAATAACTTCTTGGTTGAATGCTCACTTACTCATTCTAAATACACGTAAAACCAAATATATAACTCTCTCGCATACACTTGCTGGACAAGCTATGAATAAAAAACTAATACTTCATAATTGTGATGTGAAAGCAAACTGTCTTTCTATACCTCTCATTAGAAAAGAAAGTGTTAATTATCTAGGAGTTTTAATTGACAATGATCTAAAATAGAATTTACATATCATGAGCATGAGGAATACATTAAGAAAAACATCTTATAGACTTGTTCTTTGAAAAATTCTTGATAACAAATCATTACGTATGGTGTACTTCGCTATTACAAAGAATTTATTAAAATACTATATACTAAGTTGGGGTGCAACATACACCTCTCACATAAAACGTCCTGTAACTCAGAATAATATTTTGAAACTATATTTGAATAGAAAATTTGATTGTGATGTTAAAAATTTGTATAACGATTTTGATGTATTGCCAATCAATAGATTATATTTTTAAAATGTATTGATGTATATTAGAACAAAAGAAACAAAACTGAGCACATTATGTCATGCCCATGCTATATAGCCTCATGATCACTGACTGACTGATTATCAATATTCCCAGGCCAAACTACTGGACCTAGAAACACCAAATTTGCTACGAATGTGCATGACCAAGAATAGGTAAAGCAAAAAACCGACATTTTGAAAAAGTCGCCATCTGGATCCCGCCAAACCCATTGTTGTATAGAGTACACAGCCTAAAAGGCTGAAACTATAGAAACGAACTTTGGCATGACGGTAAATTATAGCTAATACGTTACGCAAATATTACAAAATGTTTTCAAATTCGCCATCTTGAATCCAAAAAAATCCATTTTCCAAACCGTTAGAGCTAGAAACACTAAATTTGGAATGAAGGTACATCATCTCTAGTAGATTAAGAAAATATTACAAAATGTTGAAAAAGTCGCCATCTTAGATCCCAAATGGCCGCCAAATCTATTGTTGTATAGAAAACACAGCCTCAACCGCTGGGGCTGCTGAAATGAAATTTGGTATGAAGATACATTATCACTTGTAGGTTACGAAGATATTACAGAATGTATCCAAAGATGCCATCTTGGATCCGAAATGGCGAACCCAAAAATCAATTTTGCACACCCTTTGAGCTAGAAATACGAAATTTGGTATACAGGTGTATTATCACGAGTAGTTTAGGAAAATATTACAACATTAGGGAAAATTTGCCATCTTGGATTCAAAATGGTCGGCCAAAAAAACATTTTCCACACCGTTCGAGCTAGAAAATTGAAATTTTATATGAAGATGTACCATCATAAGTAGGTCACGACAATATAAGAGAACGTTATAAAGTCGTCACCTTGGATCCAAAATGACCGCCGAAAAACCCATTATTCAAACCACTGAAGGTAGAGAGACGAAAGTTTGTATGAAGGTGTATGACCAAGAGTAGGTTACAATAAATAGGGCAAACCTCCCCTATGGAGGCGCAGCCCTTGTGGGGGGTGTAGATCGTCATCATGGCGGTGCAGTCTCGCAGAGAGAGTCTGGTTACGATAAACGGGGCGCAACCCCCCAAAAAAACAAGTTGAGAGCGAAGCTTCCACGGCGGTATGGGGCAGCGCTCCCAGCGAAGCAAAGCGAGTCATGAGTATGAAACCAGAAGTGTTACCAATGAGAATTTTGAAACAATCAGAAGTAACAAAACATCAACACACCACCAAACTTACTATCTTGTACTTAAAATTTACAATAAAACACCTATAGAGTGTC
>JAGDQP010049632.1:0-14449 GCA_022664845.1 Lepisma saccharinum | reverse complement strand
AACACGAAGGGCCTCCTCTGAGCACCTGACACACACACACACACACCGTCTTTACTAGACTGTTCTCTCATTTACTGTTACAGGATATTAGGTGAGATGGAAGTCAGAATTTACTCGCGTGATTAATAATGTTATTTTATGTGTTAATTATCTGTGTTGTTCGCTCTGATGGAAATATTAGGTTAGGGAAATACTGAGTTCTTGCCCGCTATTTACTCATGTTTAATTAGACTATAAACATCTTACTTATACAGTCGAATTCTATTGTTTTCTTTGGTATGTGTTTATTCCAAACCCCAAAAAACGTACTCGATTGACATGGTATCCAATCTTGAGTTAAAAGTTTATAAGAAGAATGAGTACGTTAGAACAGCGTGACTGAACTGTTAGTATTAGACCATACATCCCCTGACTGACAAATTCAGACACGTTGGCAGTAGTCAATACTCTTTTACAATATGCGTCTAGTAACAGGCACTGTAGCGTCTGGTACACTGCTCTATGAACATATTGTTTCCATTCACTAAATATCTTTAACTAAATATGTTCAGTTGCCATAGCCGTACGTTCGGCAGTTTCATCTGGAACTGTACGTTTGACTGCCTGAAACTGAACGTTCAGTGACTTTTTTCTCCGTGTACAAAAATAATCATACATCATACTAATATTTAACATATAGCATATAAAAGAACATCTTTCTTGAAAACAACATTTATTTAGTATTTTGCATATTAAAGTGAAAGATAAATTAAATGCTAAACGCATGTATATTTACATTACAAGTTGAACAACACTATATACATTTACGATTTTTCTAACTACTCAGAAAGTAACGACATGAATACATTTCTCAAATTCATAGAAAACATGATAAAGAGTGCATTTAAAATCATTAAAGCTGAGTATTAACGCAATAATATATAATTGGGGTATCAATAACGCCAGGGATATGATTACGTGGCAATTTTTGAAGGGTCATCTCAGTCTGTGATAATACGTAGGTGAAATAAAGTTCGTGTCTCTTTTATACGACATTAAACAAAGAACACAGCACGTTGGAGTTCTAATAATTATAATATTTCTGAAATGGTAACGTAAGGTAGCATTTAATTTATGTACACATTGTTGTGAAAGCGATTGTAAATAATTACGAAAATGTTATTTTCCATGTTTCAAATAAGTATCACCGAGTTATTCTGATTTTTAAAATTATATTTATGGTCTTGAGGCATGTAAGGCCTAGATAGAGGAGGGGAAAGGATGTGGGAAAGTGTCGGCCAAGACCCAAGTTGAAGGCACTATTTTACTGGTGTAACTGTGGAAAACACCTGTAAATACCTGTTAGGAGCACCAAGTTATTGCTTGTTACTTAAAGAATTCTAGGAAATTTTGTTTTCGTGAGAAATATTCTTAAGATTCCATATGCTTCTACTTAATGTGTGTGGAATATCATATTTGTGCGCATTTTTAAGTACTGACTGTACTTCTGAAGCAGAAAGCAATACAATATTTTGGCTTCTGTATTCTTACACAGTACCGGATAATTTAATACAAAGATCTAATTTTATTTACAGGACAGAACCAGTTTAAGACGATGTGTGCAAAATCAAAACCTCTCAAAGTGTTTATAAGAATTGTATAAATTGTAAAGTAACAACTCATTTTGTTGTTAAATGTTAATAAGTTATGTAATTCTTAAATCATCTTAAGTATATTTATCTAGCTATGGTGATGTGTGACATATTCGAGTTCATGAGCACGTAGCATGTGCCATTTCAGCTTCCATTCTGCTGATGTAGGTATTCCAATAACCAATATTATATGCAATGAACATTAGAGGGAAAGCGAGAAGTGACACTCTATCCACTAAACTCCAATTGGAATCTCGACAAAGAAACATGTTTCGCGTTTTCTTCAAGGTTTGCACCTAAAAAAAGACAAAAATAAACGTGAGTTTGGGATAAACATTGTAGATAAGTAAATGATTAAGTAAAACCTTCTATAAATTTCAGGTGCAGTTTTACCAAGGCATTTCAGGTACTCTTCCGACAGTACAAAAAGAAAGAAAATAAAAGTCTAACATTCGCCATAAGGATAAAGGTTCCCAAATGTTTAGCAATTGTATACGAACAGCTTATCAGTGGAATGTTTTATAACTTAGAATACAAATTACAAAGGTTCTACAATAAACGTTTATGAGGTTGAAAATCAGACAAGGAAGTCTCATTTGCATAAAATTTTATTGAATCTAGTTTCTGGAATAGAATATGTAATTTTTTGTCAACATATCTTCCTCAACTGTTGCCGATGGTTAAAAGGTGAAAGCCTACTTGATATCAGAATGTTTTAAAACAATAATAGGTAATATTGGTAACTTTCCGAATATTTTTAAAAAATGTGAGGAAATATATCTTATTAGTACTTACTAAGATTTCACATAATTTATAGAATACCAGTTTGACAAGTCTTATTACAACTTGCTATCTTGCACGCAATTTGACCGGTCTTTAATAATTTACTAAGGTATGAATACATGTTGTAGACATGAATAGACTTACGCAAGAATACATGGATTCAACTCGTCTTTTTCTTACTCACATATCTAAGTTAAATGTGAACATTATTCAATTTAAACTCCCACGCACTTTGACACCATTCTAAAGCAACGTTGAGGTTAACTAACATTAATTTAGATTGTTTGTTTTTTTAATTTTTTTCAAATGAAATTTCCCCAAGACATATCCGCGGACATCATAGACGAGTCTGGATAAAACTTCACCTACAAAACTCGACATATTGTTTTCTTAACTTAGTCGGAGCTACGTGGACGGTATATAGCGCTTATGTACACGTCAAGAGGAAATGACTTCACCATTTTTGTAAACAACACTTTTGCGTACACCCACCGCTAACCGGGGGATGCGCCTCCCCACGGGTAAACGCTACCCAGATTACTTCGGACGCAGAGTGCTCCTCTTGCACACCACGCTTCGCTGGGTGTGTATCCTGCCCTGGTGGGTTCATATACATCCTAGCTTTTAGTGACCTCTATTTCGTATATTAAAGCATTACTTTCATTAAATTTCCTAATACGTATATACACCAAAAGGCTAAATTTCTTTAAAAAATGTAACAGTAACCACCCGCCAAGGTTCGGTCCCGGGACCTCCGGATCAGCTTTCCGATGTATTTACCACTGGACTAAGCTGGGAGTGGCTGAGGAAGCACTTGTCTGTGTTACTTATAGTTCACACTCTGCGCCTGCGCGACAGTGTATGTTGACGCGGACGTAAGCGCAATATACGTGCTCGTAGATACTCTCTTTAAACTTAAACTTCAAACCTAATCTACAGTTTGTAGATTGAGATAGTCTTAGCACATCGTATTATTTTCTTTTTGAACGTTTCTTATTTTGAATCATAAAATGTGTTTCCCACGATAAACATCGATTTTGCCAAATCTTCTCAAATCTATTTCATTAAAGTTAATTGCTGCTTTTACAGGGTTAAATATTTCAAAAATTGTGGCGCTTGTGATTTGGAATATTTTTTTTAATTTTATTTTGTGAGTCTAAAGAACCGATAAGAGGAGCAATGTTAAGTGAAATTTCTTTACAGAACGACTGAATACAGAACATTTGAAAATGAAGTCTGAGGAAGTCTACCTGTGTATCACTTTCTGAATTAATACCACAAGTAAACAACGTGCTTTGTCATTCTTTTTTTTTTTTTGCTAAATTGTGATCAGAGTTCCATGTGTTTGGTTTTGAAAAGACTTTTTAACAAATTATCGAGCTTGAAGAGAATACTCGTATGCATAATCTGTTGATTACAATCACATTTTTATTGGTGGTGCAAATATACGTAATGTTGATCACGAACTTTTAAAACCCTCTCCTGTAAAACCATGGACAAAGGACATTCTTCTCTTGTGGCCTTCAAATCTGAAAAATATCAAGAACTTTCCCATGTTATTTTACCTGTTTTGTCGAGTTAATTGTTAGTTTGAGATACGATGAATATATTTGAAGGCTTTATTCTTACAAAACCAACAGCTATCAATTTTGATTACTCTTCATGAAAGCAAGCCAAAAAGACCTTCAAAAATTCTATGTTTTGCTGAAATTTCACTACATTTCTTAATTTGTTCACACAATACTTGTGTTTATTTGAAATAAAGGACCAAATTATTGTTATATTTATTTACGATTTGGGCAGTGGCGGCTCGTGACACAAATAATAAGTGAAGTATTACCAAAACGTGAATCCATCAACACGTTTCTTACTATCCTTGTTCATTAACATTTATCACGAGATTTTAGGGCTTAGACAGGATAATGATAATGGCACTAACTGATCTTAGATGATGTAGAAAGAGCCAATGAAGCCTGATTAATGCCTATTTAGCTAACGCATATCAAAATAATAAGTGAAGCTGAATTTCACTAACTTTACCTGCAGAGCCGCCACTGGCTATATTGTATTGTCGGGGGAGAGTTTGCGGGATATTGTATTGTCGGTACGATGCCTGGCGTTTGTATTGCGTATCTTTATGGGAATTACTATTGAGATATGGCAATGCATTTCTCTGGCGTCGTATTGCACCCAATTAAATTCTGATTTGGCGCTAGCCGTAAGATTTAAATTATAATTCTTCCTTCTCGTTACTTTCGCCTTTAAGGATATGTTGACGAATGATAATTTAATTATTTTCGGTGTCATACTTCTTTAAGTAAGCACCGCCCGAAGTGTTCGGAGAGATCTTTTTATTTTGTTCCTTACCCATTACGTAATCGGATCGTTCTTCTTTTCATTGTCTTAAGTTTCAATTTTCCACTTTTTTACTATTAAACACAACTGGGCAATCACAGTCATACAGCATAGCCCAAGTTGACGTTCCTATTCCATCTCTTCTCTTCTCTTAGCAAAACAGTAAAGTTTCTGTTATTTTATGGCAGTCTCCATCACCAACAAAGGTCGCTTAAGGTCCTTTAAGGTCGCTTTGCGTAACGTGTCTTCTCCACAGTACTAGCGGGGTCACAAAGTTATCGTAACGTGCTGAGATATGGTATTATTAGAGCACTAGTTTTGTGTTTCGTGCAAATACTTATAAACCAACCGGATTTTGGTATCTGAATCTTCAGTTCTGATTATATAAAAGACTTCTGGTAACCCTGTTTCCCCTTCAAATTTCGTCACGAATCTATGGAGCGCGCGGAAGTTAGGTTTACTCAACCCATCTTTGACTGATCAGGTTCTGACTAGGGTTTTAATAGAGCAGGAAAAGATTCGAAATATATTGCAGTTACTTTTTTAATGTGCGTTTACGAAATTTTCTTAGTAATAATATACAAAAGTACTTTCTTACCTTAAGTAGATCCTTGCTACTGTGTGAAGTGTAAAGCTTAATAAAATTTCCTGTCAAAGGTTCCACATTCTTCACTTGATTAGTTTGCATGCTTTCCTTATGTTCTTTGATCCGCATTGTAAAGAGAATAGCTGCATACTCTAATAATGTGAGAAATGCGAAGCTTATACAGGATAGCATCCACACATCGATTGCCTTGATGTTCAGTGACATTACATTACGTGACCTAAGAATGAGGAAGGAAGAACTAAAGATCAGAGATACTTAAAAATAATTTTATAAACTTAAATACTTGTGATTTGCTGCCAAACTTATTTATTTTGACAACAAAAAGCTTATTAAAATGAATGAGTTCCACTCCTGTCATTGATATATGTTATATAAGATATTTCAGAAGATAATCTGCCTGAAGGTTTCTAGTATATGGTAGTTACGCGCTACATTGTTGGATCATAAATTTAACTAGTAACTTTCATAAAAATATTGTAAAAATATAAAAAGGAAGATTTTGAAAGAAATTGAATTTTGAACGTAATCATTAACGAAACTCCTAAAGTAAAGCCAAGTCCAAATACAACAGTAGTGATTAGTGCCTAGTAACTGTAGGAAGGGGCTTTAGTTGAAACATTGAGACAATATGAGTTGTGCTATCGTGAGTGTATACTCCCGGAAATAGCTTTTGCACATTCTCTTTGATGGGAAGCTCTGCTAAATTTCGCTCCCGTTATGTAGGAAATCCTAAAGAAACGGAGAATTTTAGTAGCCACTATTGAACCATAAAATTCTTACGGAATAATAATTGTTGAGGTACGGAATAGTAATGGGTGGACCAAATAGGTGTGTTCAGCTGAAGCAACGATGTCTTTACCGAACGTAACTTTACAACTACGAGTGGATTCTATACATACTTTTGGATTTTAACAAAGTTGTCATTGGGCACACAGAAACAATACTTAGGTTGAATGTTAATATACATCATTTGCAGATATTATAGTGTGAGTAGATTTACATCAGTCTATGAAACAGATTCGTGTATAGAATATTTATGGTAGTGGTTTAGTTCAAAGTGAACATTAGTGTGCAGATTTAATAAAAGATTGAATTTAAGATCGAATGTTATTAAAATACGTACCTTCTACGTATCATTTACCTGAGAACTTAGTCTTATGCTAGAATAAGTAAAAGGTTAGTTATTCAAGGCATACACGTAGGTTATAAAATATGTGCTTTCGTGATCAGTAGAGTCAAAGTTCCATTAAACTGCTTGTAAGTGTGTGTAAGCTATATGTGAATTAACCTAACGAATTATAACAATAAATCTGAATCTATGTGTATGGAACGTATGTTAGAGAGATCATTGCTCACTTACTTCTTTACTCAGTACCAGTGAATGGAAACCATTAACAATTGGTACTTACACAGCACATTGTGAGTATGAGAAGTTAATAGGAAAATATAATTACCTGATAGCTTCATACAGGGTGACCAAAGTAAGAAGATTAGTTACAATAAGTGCCACACGTCCAGGAACCATATCAGGGGAAATAAGGAAGCTACCCCATGATGTAATCACAAAGAGGCCACTTGGGAAGTATATCTCCAAAACGAAACTCAAAATCTGCCTTCGCATAATGATACAAAACACCAAAGCAGACATTTCCCCTGAAAATAAGACATTCTAAATTGTTGACTTGGGAAGGAAAAGCTTAAGATGTACTAGGGACAGTAAAAAAAGAAGATATCGCATGGAATAGATAGGAAAGTCTGGAAAATGCCATTAACACTTCTGGAAAATGCTATTTTTAAATTATAAGGTAGTTGCAAAATTTGGACATTTTGCTTTCATCCACGAACTCTGTGTACCACTCACGAAAATATTTTTTTTATTAATTCACTCACAAAAAAAATGCCTAAACAATCGGAAAAAAAGTATAATTCGTCTTCAGAAACCTATCATCGGATTGCCGTAGCAAAGAGAATGAAAAGAGCAAAGGAAAGTTTCAAATGCAGGCAGTGGAGATAATTTCAAGGATTTCCTGCTTTACAATGAAACAAATCTGACAATGAAAAATTTTGAACTGTGTCCATCATATGCCTATGAAAATTGAGTTGAATGATTAAGAATAAAATTCCTTTATAGTCGAACATGTGTTTTTAAAATTGTAAAACCTATGTTTGCAAATGTATAATAAGTGTGTGAAAGAAGTTACACGTTTCAAAGGTTTTTTAACAGCATGCATTAGTGCAAGGTTTATGTCTCAAAATTCAAATCATCATTCAATATAATTACTTATTTGTAACTATTTTAGGAACGTACACTTTTAGTCACGAAATTTTACCATCTACTCCTGATCTTTTCTTAAAATTTCACTCACGAAATTCTACTGTCTCTAATTATAAATAGGTATGGATGTGTTATCAATTTTACAATTATATATCAAAAAGTAATTAAATTTTCGTATCTTCAAATCAACTTGTTTCCATACTTTCAATGGTGCCAATAGTTCAAAAAGTTATATAAGACTCTACATCGATAAATACTATGACGTTCCAAACTCAAATTGTAAATCTCACCGAACAGCAGTATTGATTGAATTGGGCATCAGAATCTCTGTCGCGAGCTGTTCGTGAGAGTGTTATGAGCTGGACAATTATTTCTTTTCCAGTAGAAGCTGAGTGCTCATTAATGCTCATTTCTGTTCCTGGCCTCCTTTCGTCAGTCAGAACGAGAATATTTATTAACTTCGTTGCCATAATCACAGGAGAAGCGCTGAAAGGAAGTTGGCAAAATCGTAGTATAAATGTTTTCCGTCAATTAGTATCACTCGACTTCAGGAAATGAGTATATATGTGTATGACTAATCAGCAAACCTTATTCAGTGACACCCAGTCATGTCCAGTGAGCACTGGAATCGTACAGAAAATGCTAGACCAAGGTGGCAATCTTACATATACATGTGCTTACGACATGAACAGAGATGAACAATACGAGCTGAACCGCGTGTGTGTGAAAATTATTGCTCCGTGCTTAGTTGGTGTGGGAGTAAATTATTGCTAACATTATAAACGGTAGGATTCTAGGAATAAAACCTTTACTTTTGGTAAAGTGGACTACAGACCACTGCGTTCGATACAGTGCGCTGGATTTGAACCTATGACTACGTTTACAGAACGGTAACGTGATAACAACATGGCCATGATAAAGCTATCTTCAGGTGGTGTTGTATTATGTAGGGAAGTACGGTTGAAACATAGAAGGTTTCACAGATAACTTGGTGAAGTGTATTAAGAACTACGATTTTTACCTGTAACATTAACAGTGACAGTTGTGTATTCCTAGTACAGGGCACAGGAGAGTACGATAAAACATAGTAATGCTACAAGTGCTATTACGCCTGAACCAATAAAACTTCGAGTAACGTATGTAAAAAACAATATGTAGAGGTTATGCAGGTAAGCACAAAAGAAATTGCACCACGAAGTAACTGAACTGACCAATTATATTATCTTCTCTAAGGCAACGCCCTCACCCAATAGCATGTAGTGGTTGTGCAGTTCAAAATCAAAACCAGTAATGTATGGTTTACCGTCGTACAAACAAAACCTGTTATGTGGTGGTACTGCGATGCTACCATTTGCTAGTAGTGTTTCAAAGATATTTTGCAGTTTGAATACTTTGCACAGAGGCAGGCTTGTTTATTTCAGAAATAAAATATTGGGCTAGAGTTTGCACAATGCACACACCTAATTGGAAGGAGGAAAACTGTACGACGAGTAGTAACATACAAATGTATTCAACATTCACATGTCTCGTTTATTTTTCACGATAGGTTACCTTATCAATATCACGTCCAAAAGGTGCAAGCTCCCCGACTAGAAATTGCCTTTCCAGAGTGGAGTTCTGCCAATGCAGTATTCGTTAATATGTTCACGATTCATAGATAATACTACTTATTTTATGTACGGCAAGGATGGCATCTTAAATTATCACAACACTCATGTGTGGGCTGGTGAAAGGCGCTCACCCATGTGTTACTACGGAGACAATACATCAGCATTTTTCCGTCAATGGCTGGACAGGTATAATGGGTAATAAGATATTGTGATGGTGTATTTTCTAAATAGACTAACCGAAAATGTTTATCGTAAGTTCCTGTAAGATGTTTCTTGCTTTGTTGGATGAAACCATCTCAATTACAGTTAGCGACAACTTATGAATGATTAATGCACGATTAAGCACCATCTCATTTAGAAGGTATAGCTACCAACATCACACAAAAGCGATGGAGTCTTGGCTTATATATGATATATAGTGGTTTCGTCTGCCTGTTCTTAATTTATTAGAGTAGGCGTTCTTGCTATTGGAACAAGCATCGCTAACGCTAATTAGCTACAGAACACCTACGACGGAAGGCGGACCCATGCATGGAAATCACATAAAGCATATTCTCTCATATCGCAACATATTCAGAGGCTTAACCATTACTAACTTCCCGTTGTGTTTCTCGTTTTTGGTTAAACTCCATGCCACTTCTTACCTCACGCTGCTCAATTTGGTATTTCCCGAAATATTGCGGTTATAGTTGCGTTAGTATATCATTTGTTGTGCTCTTACTAGATACACGTGACACTGACTATTAGCACATGATATTAGGATCGACTGCTTGCAGTTTTACCCAAGGATTTCGAACCTTCAAGACGCTGCTTGACAGTGTGTTCTTGGTATGTATGATATGGGTATTTGTTCGTGTTCTTAGGATGCATTTTCTGAATATTTCTTACTTTCCAACTGACCAGTTAAAGCCCCATCGCTGGTGTTGATTTTAAACATTCGATGAAATCTGTCCGTCTTCATCTACTCTTTTTCATCCCCACCTCGCCGAGCATAACATGGTTCCCCTGTCATCTAATTCTGGATGTTTTGTGTACATGTATTACTCTACGAACACTACAATGTATTCGTAGCAGGTGTTTTCTTCACTCTGCATATGTATGTACTGAGACTCCCACGGTCCTTCTGTTTCTAAGGTACTATACGACCCTACTATTCTTATAGAGGGTCCCTGAAATACTGCCTTCATACAAATTGTGTCTATGCATTTTTTGGAATATTCTAGTGCTGTGGTCGTCAGATTGGAAATTCCCGGCCTGATCTGGACCCACGTATCTCTTTTACAGGACCTCCGAGATTTGATATACGCCAAGAGTAAACAGAAAGTAAAATCATATTAATTAAGTGGTATTCAGCAGAAACTACTAAATACAGGACAAAAAATTCAGAAAAGAATGTACGAATTATAGTTTCACGTTTTTAGAGGTCAAACATTTTAAAAAAGTTTCTGGGCCACGGCTGATAATAGAGATCAGCGAAGCTCTTCTGGAAGCAGGAAGCGAGCAAAGGGAATCTCAAGATTCGTGATCGTAAATGTACAATAACATTTCCAGGTCTCTCGGCGATTTTAATATTTTTTTCTAACACATCATATTATGCTTAGTTTTAACATTAACTTGAATACGTACCTCCATGTAGTCTGATAAGTGTTGCATTTGGATTTATTTCAATTTTAATTATAAATTCAGCTGTTCTCTTTTCATTCCTTAGTCCTGGCACAAATATCGCACCTGTTTTTCTCCAAGACAATATAATTTTGTCTCTAGTGTGGCGATCTAAATGGGTGAAATACAATATGCTGGTTATATTCAGAGCCCAAAGTATTGTTGTATTACGAATACCTTTCAATTGCTATGCACTACGAAGAATATGTTAAGTATATTAAATAAAACTAAGTTAATAAATTGATATTAATTTTAAACGTAACTGCTTAAATTTGAATATGGCATTGGTATTTGAATACAAGGGTTTTATTAAAACATCTCTTGTCGAGAGATGTGTAATTATAGCGTCAGAGATGTGAAAGAGAGTCGTCCCAGATTCAAGGTAAGCAAATCGTAAAATAATGTACCCTCTTTCGAACTGAGTTCGAAAAGCAGACTGTAAAAATGTTCGAATAAATTCACATATATTTGAAGGCAATTAGTTGTAAGATGTTAAGTAAATTTTAAGCTCAGCGAGGCTTATAGAACATTCGCGTCTTAAGATTTTGTTCTGCCGTTGTTGCAAATTCTACATACTTCAGTTAAACTAAAATTGGGCGCTTTATTCAACAGAGTATTCAAATTTTGTGCAAATTCCAGATGCTTAAGGACTTGAAAAATGTTCGAGAGACTTTTTCAGGAACTCGGTTTCTTCTTACTAATTTGAACAATAGGAGCATGGATATTCCTCGATGATTTGATTATGCATACAATCCATAATACTCTCAGCTAGAAAACTAAGAAATCGTCAGTTTATAGAACATTTTACTTTGTCAAACTTCGATGGAAACATGATTTTTAATTTAATTTTAAGCTTGGAGGAAAATTCGATCGTTACTAGCATAACATATCTATACAAAAATATAAATATTTTTGAAGCATAGGCATTTATTCCAAAGGAGCTACAAATTTTACAGTGATATTTACTTCGGACAACATAACGGAAGAGGATTATGTGATGAAAATCAACTGAATGAATAAGAGTTTTTTATTGTGCCAAAAGGTCTTATATAAATAGGAGACGTTACACTGAAGATCATCAAATTGTGATCAATATGCTATTAAGTACACCCCGAGTATGATTTAACTACAGCACAAAAGATATTCAGATGGACAACACAATGACACAATAAGAAAGTGAAACAAATGTAACAGATTTTCCCAAACTTGTACGCTCTCGAATACCGATTATAGCCAAATAAATCATGATCCCTCGCAAACTGATTTACCCAAAATGAACCGTCGTAAACTTGAAAATCTTGAAAATTCAATCCCGGCTTTAAATTCCCGTGTATTTTCAATTATCAATTCTTGAAATGTGCATGAGTAGGGTTATTTTGTTTTCAGATTTCTGTCGTTGAACTCACCAGTTCATCGATATATAAAGTTTTCAAGTAATGAACCTATTGAATTGCGTATATATGAGCAATAATTTACGAAAACTAAATTTCCCGGCAAATACTTAATTTTAGAATATTTTGCGCCAAGCCTTACAGTTTTTAGGTTACCCGCTTGGGGTCTACCAGCACGGTTCAAATAAAATCATTAATATAACAGTGAGGTACCTACTTATTCATATTGCCTATAAACCACTGCATGCTGGCTTTACTGCATTATCTCTGTCGTATTAATATGCAATGGGACTGCATATTTTTACGACGTTTTCATATCCCTTGTTTACTAATGAAATAGGTTACGAGACATCTAATAGCATGTATGGTAGAAAAAATTAGAAGCTTCTAATGTTTAACTAGATGTGAACAGCAATGTAGACGATTTGAATTGAATTTTATTCATGGCCTTTAGTCATCAGGCCGGGATAAGATAGGGGAAGGTACGTGGAAAGGTGTTAGTCAAGGTCTACATTTAAGTTATTATGCCGGCAATTTGCCTCGTGTGGTTGAGCAAAACCCCCAGTCAGGATGGTTGACAGCTGGGATGGAACCCACGAGCTCCCGAAAACTAAGCCAACTCTGTACGACTGAGCCTCGGCCGCTCCGTAACAATCCATATATATTCAAGATTGGTAAAGTGTTTATTATCATATCGCATACATTGCTGTCTTTGTGAATTGTCTTTGCTACAACTTCAAAAGAAAAAGGAGTAGTTAAACACCATTCACAAACGACTGGCAGTAGCTGTAGTAGCCAGGGCACGAAGAGTATTTCACATACACAGGATTGGTCTCTGACTTTGATAGGTTGGTGCCAAGAATATTCTTTTCACGACTGACAGATTGTAAAACTGTTGGTTGGAAAATTTCAGATTCGAATATTTCATTCGGTTTTTTATCTACAATGGAATTAACTTTCTAGAAAGTGTCTTTAGCTTTTGGTTACACAAATATTATTTTTCCGCAAGTGTCGAGAGTACATATATAAACTATATTATATTTATCTCTTCCACCCCCCTACTAACGCTACAGTATTCGAGAGTAAGTTTAGGGTCTTGATCAATTTTGTAATTGAACTCATAATTTACATTTCTGTGGTGTATGCAATTCAAGATAACATTTTAAGTTGTTTTCAGTGGGTAACTCAATTGAAGTAGCAGCTTAACGCTACTTCTACACTAAGACTATTCCAGAAATATAATTTATTGCGAGCAAAATATTAACAAAAGAGATCGGTGTGTTTATAGACCGATGAAACAATCATTCGTTCACAGTAAGAATCATTAAAAGGCTGCGAATGTAGTCTCAAAGAATATATTGCTTGCAATGAAATTAAGTGAATGTTTAATATCTTGTGGATTAGCTATCCTGTAACGGATAAAGGGGAGGGTAGAAACGTATTATATTGTAAACTTCAAATGTATACGAGGAAACAATTATCGTAATCAAGGATGAGTAAGGTGAGGGCTATACAAATACGCTAAAGAATGTAAAATTAGTAAATAAACAATCGCTGAGTAGTTGATATTTCATGAAGCAACACGGAACACACGTTAAAGAATGCTTGAACTGGGAAGCAACGCAACGCAGGAGACACGAACCAATTGACGTCAGAATGACAAACGTGTCTTATTAAATCACGTGATTGTTCTACCGAACTCAAAATTGACAGTCATTTTCAGAAGACATAAATATCGGTTTCGACAGGCATCGGTCTCGCATTTACCACACTTACCCCAGAGTCAACATTACATTTTACGCTCTTGACATTACAACGATCTTGGTGAAATCAAAATGTACAAGTAAGTTGAATAGTTATTTGGATTCTGTCTTAGTTGCCTTGTGTTCCTTGCAGGTACTCTACAAAACTCTTGTGCAGACTTTAACGATTCTTAGTTTTGGAAAAAATACAAACCGAACATTGCCACTATGAAATATGAAACTGTTATTTTAAACTGAGTTCGAGAGTTCTTATCTGAGTAATCCCAACCCTAAACCAGAACAGACTTAATTTGGTTACAGGCTAGCGAATCCAGCGGAACTCATCCGTGCAACATTGAAATCATCCACGAATGAACACTGGTATTCACTTGC
>JAGDQP010049631.1:0-14449 GCA_022664845.1 Lepisma saccharinum | reverse complement strand
TTTACAATTTAGCTACTATACGTATACATGTTGGTTCCTTTCTAAAGGACATAGTCCATTTCACAACAGTAAGTACAGAAGGTCTTCATTGCCGCTGATTGTTCAAAACCCAAGCTTCAGAAATACTATGAAAGCTATGTATCTTAAGTATCTCTGAAATAAATGCTATTTAGGTAACGTTAAAACGAAGAAGATATCCAAGTAATTGTTATTATATTGAACTTTACTTCAGATATTTGTATTTATTTTAGCAAACGATTTATCTATATAGAGCGAAATATTTCGTAACTGCTTGATTTTTTTTTAAACTTCGATGATACATACTTTAGTGTATCTTTTCCCTAGTCGTTGATGTGTTCAGTTTTAACATCAATCTATGCTTTAATTATCTTTAATTCCATATAATTGCTTTGACTGAAAGTTAAATAGTCTTGGTCTTACAAGGTGAAATAACACCATAGTAAAATAATGTATTGTTGTTGTTAAATAATGTTAAAATAATGTATTGCTAGCCTAGCAATGGAAATGAGATAATAAGCTTACCTTAATGACCAATTCTAATTTAGCTGATTATTAAAAATAACTGAAATAAAGCATTAAAGAAATGACAATTAAGTGTTAGGACCATATGGTCATAAAACCTCCACTAGAGTCATGATTGGCGCTCCGAACGCGGTGCCACTTAAAGGTTGGCTGAGAGTATGTTCGTTTTGCAAAAGAAAAAAAAATGGATTGTGAGCCGTTAGCTGGCTCAAATATTGATAGTAATTGTAGCATTAGAGCGGTAATGAAACAGAATTATAATGTGCAGCACTTACTTAAAAGTCCCGTAACTTCAATAGATAACTCAGGATCTCCACGACCTCATTACCCTCCTTGACAAAGCACTCCATAACAGATACTGTAATGTCAAAATTCATTTCAATAATTCTCACCGTTTCAAAGCGTCCAGTTCATCGCTGATCCATCAACCTCTTAAGCTTATGGCCTTTTTACATCTGTGCCACTCGGTGTTTTCTGAAAAATCCGTACAGCAACTTGGCTATTCAACATACTCATTCACATTTGGAATCGCTGAACATTCGACATTCAGTTATAAAGAAGACATGGACCTACAGTTTCACCAATATAACATATTGTATTGTCATTTAAACAGCCGTATCTCTTTCCAAAAAGCTATTTTTGTGCTAGTTATGATTGGGGACACAACAAAGTTCTAACGAACGGTACCTTCTGTGTTGCGGTTCAGTTTTGCATGTTCAGTGTAACCTACTGAGATTCTTAAGGACAGCTGAACAAAATAAAAGATCATAATTTAATTCAAAATACACAACATTATAGAATTTATTCTAAAAGCTTTTGTCAGGCAAACCAGGCGTAGTGTAACATCAGTGAATAATATTGGGATAAGATTAAACATCTCAGGTTAAGTTAAAAGGGTTAAGCTAGAATTACTTAGATTTTGGTCCCTTTGTGCCTCCCCTAACTTCAGCTTTTGCCCTATTTGACCCCCGAAATAACGAATATATATAAAATGTTTTATTTAAACACATCAAGCAATTTGTGTTGATCTGTCACTTAGAGGGGCCGGAGTAATTTTTTGGGTTCTGGCCGTGTGCCCCCCATAGCTACGGGCCTGCTATATTCATGTAGACAAAGAATATAATTATATCTGTCTATTTACGGCCATTTATGTATGACCATTAGGAACCTAATACTCAGGTAGGGATAGGGAAGGGAAAAAGGATTCATGAAGGTGTCGGCCAGGGCCTATGTAGAAGGTGTGTCTGAGGAAAACCCTGGAAAAACATGTCACGAAGGTCGGCCGCTGGGATCGAACCCACGACCTCCCGAACGATACGCGCTCTATCACTGAGCTACGGCACCTCGGTTAGTAATGTGCTGTTGAAAAGACTTGTTAGATTATTAGGAACAATGATGATGATAGGTGTTCTGCCCAAAGGCAGGTCTTAATCTAGAGGTACTAGAGTTTAGTGAACCGATGGCGATTTGCCATTGCCTTCCATCGCATAAAAATGACGTCTTAAGGATGTGACCTACAGTTTAATGTGAGTTCCGAACAACTTATGTCCCCGCCGGGAATCGAACCAGTAACACTATTAAGAACAATTGCTACATTATTAAAAACAATAGAAACATAATAAATTAGACAAGAAGCAATTCTTATCGGTCACGCTGGTCGACAATACGAAGATTTAGATTCGTGAATTCTCTGTACCTAAAGTCGGACTCAATAATATACTTAATAGATATGACTATTTGTATTGTTCATGATATAAAGTTAAAACAGAACATTTGAAAAGCCAGAAAAAATTATATTTTTAATAGTTTTAAGACCTTAACCCTAAATTTAAAGACATTCTTCTTCATTTTCAGATACATTGCCGGCATCTTCTAAGCTAACCAAGGGCGTCTGATCTTTTTTTCGGTGATCTATTTGTCAGTTTCGATAGCTGGTAGAACTTAAATATCAAGTGAAAGCTGTCAGAAAACTAGACATAATATTTATACACATATTTTTAATGATAGACGCCTTGTTTCACTAATATGTATGTGAAAATTGTCGACTACTAGTGCATGTCCGACTACAGGTGCCTTTATCCTATTTTCAATTTTATAATATGTTTTTGTAAATTTATGCAAGTAAACAGTTGGTTGTATATAATTACAGTATTAGCATTTGTATGTGTAATATTCATGTCACTTGCGATATATCCCTAATGGTGTATCATATTTTTAAATGTAATCAGTATAATAAATTATGTGGTTTAAGTATCAACATACTATTGTTTCATTTAAACAATCTTTCACAACAAAAATCATGCTTATCAAGAACGTTTTATATAAGTGATTTTTACATCAAATTATACCTAATATTGATCAATTTAATTAGAAATTGTTTGTATCTTACGTGTTGAACTTAACTAAGGTGAACTCTAATGCGAATTCTCAATTGTTTTCCTTCATAAAAAGATCGTGCGTGGTAAATACAATACTTGCTGCAGGGTAGCAGCTGAGGCTCCGGAATCTTTTGCCAAACAAGCGATGAAACAAATGAATGTTCAATTTTCGCCGCTCCGAGTCAAAAACCACGTAGAAAGTGGCGCCAGCTATGCCTCTAGTAGAGATTTTATAACTCTATGGTTTGGACATTGCGACTGTTAATGAACTATATTCATAAAATCCTGATGAGGATAAATAATATTAAAATAAAAGTGCTGTATGATCAATTTCTTTTCTCTTCCATAGATGTCTGGCATTTCAATTTCCCATCTTTTTCTTTTGGTCAATTTTCTACAGAGGGCATTCTTCAATGCGTCACTTACATCTTAATTTATATATTTGTTTCTTCTAAACAGAAACATGTTAGAAAGAAATTCAAACGTCATAAGTTGGATCCTATTTTGGAGTCCAAGATTCATTGAATGTTTCTGTCGGCAAAAATGATTTAAATTTAATTCTAGGATTTTACTTTAGTTCTCCTGTCTTTAAGAATGCTTTTTAGAATATTTTTAGAAAGGCACGCGGCGATGAAGTATATCAGTGCCTTGCATATGAGAGTATTGATTATACAGATTGACTTAGGATTCATAGTGCATCCATTATAACTTAAAATACAGCATTAAATATGAAAATAAAATCTGCTTAGCTATGTAATATTGCTTTCTTGAATATGAGTTTGATTTTAATAGATTTTTGAGTAATAACGCAGTTCTGTTAAATGACTGAAAATAACATTTATTGTAGTCATATCAAAAGAAAACTGCATATATATTTTTCTATGTATGATATGGAACATTCTAGATAATCGAATTCTGGATAATCAATGATTCACTGTACTTACACGAGGCGACGCACTTTACTTATGCACAGCATATGCTTCAACTACGCTAACCAATGTGTTAAACTGCTGTAAATTACTGTCCATTAATCAATATGTTAAAATAAATATATTATTTAATTATCAATAATCTGGGCTGGAACTTCAAAATAGTTTAATCCAGTTGTTTCCTGAGCAACATTGTTCTGGTACCCTTTATATTTTATATCGTTAAGCCCATTCTACATTCCTTTGCGTATCATTTCATTACGCACAAATATAACACCGTGTTATATTCTTAAGAGGATAAATTGTCAATCTCAGAACTATATTACAATCTAGTGATTTAGTTCTACATTTATTCTGTGTGAAAACAATTATGCAAAGTATTGATACTGCTGGGGTTTATTAAGGGATTCCTTATTCGACATCATTCTTATTAGATTTCATATTAAATACAAATTTCAGATGGACGTGTGATATTTCGAGCTCCTCTCACATCCTCAAACCAGGTTGAGGTTTGCAGGATTTTCTCTTATCCCAGCAGCCGAATGCCGAAATTGACGCACTTTCAATAAAGAACCTGGCCACTTCTTTCTCAATTGCCTTTTCCAAACAGAGAGAGAAAGTACATCTTCGAACGTGATTTAGTCATATACAAGTATTAAAGACAATATTAGGTAACAACAATATTTTACACAAACTGAAAATATGTTTAAGATATCACCGTGAATTGAAGAGGATCATGAGGGGTAATATCTAATAAATAGTAAAACGTGTAGAAAACTTTATAAATTCCTACAAGACATTCATTTACAAGAACAGAAAAAACGGTTGGTGAAAACCTCAGAAATTAAACGTGTAAGTAGTGGTGAAGCTGAGTTCATGGAAACTCATACTTAAGTAGCGTTAATAACGAAAACGGGAGCTGTACTTCGATAAGCATTAAAATAACTCAAAACTTTGGCTATGGGGGACATAAAAGTCTAAGACTTAAAGGCATAAATATGTCTGGTTATGGTGCAGGAAGTACTCTTGTAGTGTTACAAAGCTCCATGTTTAAGGGGCGAAAAGTTACACCAACTAAGAAAGAAAGGACATAATTCTTCACACAGAGTAAGTAAGTTTCCATGAGGTCTAGGATACTCCAACAATACAAAGAAACGTCTTCAGTGAACACAATGACTTAAACCCTGGACTTCTAATGAATGGATGAAGATATGTCTCACTATGTGTCACTGTATCTATTTAATGCTGACGGTATGTTTGGCGTTAACCTGACGAGATGTTCAAGTTGTAATGTGTAAATCATCCAATGTGAATCATGGTTTGGGATGCGATGTCTGCCTTTGGACCTGGAAGAGTTTATATAGTACAGGGAATAATGTATCAAGGCATACAATAAAGTTTCTTCAAGAGCAAAGTATTCCCATCGATGGTAGCCTGATTTGCTGACGACCCTTTCACTTAATGCATGATCGAAAACCTTCCCACCAAGATACGAGTAAAACAATATTATTGATGTTGAAAGGCATAAATAATCAAATGTTATAAAATATAAGTAACGTATGCAATATCAGTAATTAGAAATAATTTTCAACTTGCGATGATGCACTCTTGTAAAAAGAAGGAATATTAACACGTTGTCTAATTTTGAACACATCTGTAATTAACAAATATATGAAATGAAATTCACATAAGCTAAGAACCTGCAAATCCGATGATTTAGTTTGGAAAGCTTACCTTACTCTCTCCATCTATCTTTTTGTTTTAACTATAGGATGTTCCAGTAAACTCACAAAAAGTATTTCTTTAAAAGAAAAAAATGTTGTAATACAATATTATGCTCGTCAGTATAAATGAATTGCGTTTGAATGTCTACGATAGTAAAATGTGGAAGATAAATATTAAACTTGAATACAAATAAAGTATTCGATCCCAAAACCATTTCGTTGAATGGTTCAAATTACCACATTAATAATACACAATATCAGTACACTATGTAATGATATAATGTTAGTGATTGATTTTATTGAACTTTTGGTTACTTTTGGGTATTTTACTGTATATTGTAGTAGGGTTTTAATGTGTTTGTCACAGTGTAGTGTCGTTTTAGTAAGCTGTTGTGTGTGGTAAGTAATTTGCTGTGTTGTATTTAAGTTAAAAGTGAGGTAAAAGGGAGCTACCGTTTTTGTGATTTGGATTTTTAATATTGAAGGCAGTTATAGTGTTCTTCCTCATTTTCGATGTGCCTGTGTGAACCAAACGCAATCTACACTGCAAGTCATTATTGAAAGTCTTGTGTAATTTTACATTTTTTCTGAGCAGAGGTATTTGTGTTAATTATTCATTTATTAATTGAATATTTGAGTGTGATTTCTGGAAAGCGATTTGGGTTCACACATGCATTTGAAATCGAGAGGGAGCAAGTAAAGCGTACCCATTCTATTATTCTCAGTTAATTACTGTTTTATTATTTTTCTATTCAGAACATCAAAGCACCAATCGTTAACAATAAACTTCTTAAAAATAGTTCCTTTAGTTAGAATTCTTGAGTTCATCAGCAGTCATAGCAAATTGTACTAATGTACATGAGGTGTTCTTTATCTCCCATTCGGTCATGGATACGCCTTGCATATTTAAGTATTTTTATTTTAGGTAAATTGGCCTTTTGTGAATTTGCTTTTGTTCATTCGCTATCGAATGGCTGGAAATCTGAAACCTTGGGCTTGAACAGGAGGTCCAAATTGACATTGCAACTAGTAGCTATAGGCTGTTACAAAGACAGTAGTGGGAAACTCACTGTACTGTAAAGACGGTAAACTCATTTAAGTTGTTTCCAATCTTAACGCCAGGAGATATTTCTCCCAAATGTTTCCAAAAATGTTTATATGCCTTCCTGAAATGTAAACATGTTGGGTTTAAAATTTTTATACATTAATGTATTTCTCCTGAGGTTTGAAAAATAACTTTAATCGTCTTCCTTTTCTTTAAAAATATAATTATACTTGACAAAACGTAATCATACTTTGCAAACCATTTAGCCCCTAAAACCGTACAAGAAATCTTAAAGTTTATTTTCACTTGCAATTTGCTTTCGATTACGTCTTATAATAACCGTTTTCCTATTTTACTTACAAGCTTCATACTAAGAAAACGTGTGTTCTGCAGAGGTGTTAATAACAGGAATACTATGTACATTTGCAATAATCTTCTTCAAGTTAGGAATTTCCTCACCGCTTTTCTGAAAACTTTTCGTCAATTTTTACTAACATCTCGTAAGATAAAGATAAAATTAATTGTATGGGCGGTAAACTAACATCTCGTCTTCCTTATTCTCTACCAGATATAAAAGCTTGGGCATAACAGCGTAGTCCTCGTCATACAATGTGTCTATGTCAATATTGAGGTGAGGAGTTTTCACATTCTTTGATATAGTGTCGTAACTTGGAATTGCTCATTGATTCGATAAACAAAGCTTTGGATTGTGAACATGTATCCGCGAATGCCAAAAGAAATTCAGTCATATGGGGATTTCTCTAAGTATCCCAACACGATTTTCTTGAAATTTTGTACGTTTCTAGGGGTGTTAGAATTAGCAGGCACGTATTTTTTGTTTCGGCCCCAAAACGGTTTGAGGGTGGCAGTCCCCCTTCCAAATTTCAAGAATCGCAAAATATGTAAGCGTTAAAAGAGAGAATGTTCATCTTCGACTTCCCTGGCGTTTTGCATGTGTAGAGAGTTAAAAATAAGGATTTACTCTTTTTTTTGCTTGGGCTGCAAAACCGTTTCAGGTTTCAAGAATAACAAAATTTGGAAGTGCTAAAACACGAATATCAGTCTCCGATTTTCCTGAAACTTTGCAAGTTTGTAGAGGAATCAAAATTAGGAGATACGGTTGTATTTTTGGGCCGCAAAACGGTTAGACGTGGGCACCGACACTAATTTTCCAGAATGTCAAACAGTGAAAATGCTAATGTCATTTATTTATTTTTTTCTAGAAATTTTGTTATCGTGTAGAAGAATTAAAATTAATGAACACGTATTTCTTTATTTTGGTCCAAATCGGTTTCAGGGGGCTAACCCCCTTCAAATTTTGAGAATGGAACAACGTGTGCCAAAATACAAAATGTCCAACTCAGTTTTCCTTGAAACTTTCCAGATATGTATGTATTTGCAGCTTAACATTAAGAGGTACTTATTTTCATGTTCGCGCAGAAAACAGTATGACAGGCAACCCCCCCCCCCTAACAAAATTAAAAATGCCAAATGTTAATGTAGAAATACCAAAAGTCAAAGGTATGAGCAGCGGATAAGGTAAATCTTGGACCTGTATATCGCAGGATATGTAGCGGAACACATGAAACAGATAAACTTGACAAGTCACCAATTGGCGTTTCAGACTCACAGTCATGCCAATATAAAGCAAGTTTTCTTTTAAGTACGAACAAAACAACGGAGCGGAAGGACCTGTCCTTTATAGAAAAGGAAATCGTTAAATATTAATAGAACGACCAGTGAAGAGAAGTCAAGCGGATAACACCAGAAAATTGATAAGGTAAACTTTTCATTCATGATCCTGATATACATTTTTTCTCGCAAATCCAAAATATATATAATAGTCTTTTAAACAAACTACCAGTGTGTGTATGCAAATCGAATGCTTTCAGAAAGTAACTCAGGCACCGGTTATTGTCACTGATCTGCCCTTATAAACTAAGAATTAAAATAAGAAAACTGTAAATTGTTCCTTGTAAGGTTTCAAGGTTAGTAAATGTCAGAATAATGGTGTTCTACAAAAAATGCATACATAATATTAATTGACGCTACGCATATCGTATTACTTGTACTTGGCCGAAAACATCGGACATATCCACCAAAACTAAAAGAAAATAGATTCTCGAATGAAGGTGGCATCTCGTCAAACTAACTACTTTTACAACATGCATATTGGAATGCGTGTCAAAATCTGGAAAAGAACAACTTATTACGTGTGAGGGATTGTAGTTTAACAATAATTTCCATTGATGAATAGTAATGTCACGGTGTAGTAACATCATGAGATCGGAAGGTCTTCTCACACACATAAAAAAATCCTAAATCCATATAAATGCCCAAACAAAAGTACGTGTCTCTTAAGTTTAATTCCTCTACATACATAGAAAGCAAATCGAAGATGGAAATATTGTGTTTTAGCACTTCCACATTTTGTTATTCATGAAATTTGGAGGATTGGTTCTACTCAAATCGTGTTCCGTCCCAAACAAAAAATCCTAATTTTAAATCGTGCAAAATTTCGGAAAATCGGAGATTAACATTTTGTATTTTAGTATTTCTCCTTTGTGGTATTCTTGAAATTTATAAGGGTGAAACCCTCTGAAACCCATTTTGGACTCGTAGAAAAATACATCCCCGCTAATTTCAACTCCTCTTCAAACATGCAATGTTTCAAAGAAATCGGAGGGGGACACTTAGATAATGTGCCTTGTTGAAAATATAAGCGATACGTTTTGCATAAAACTTGATGACATCATCTTTGATAGAGTTAGTCTCTTTAATGAGATTAGCTAATGGAACTCTCAGTCTGTGAGGAAAGCAAAACATTTTCGTATTGTTGAAAAAGTCTCAAACTACTCAATATCATGTAAAGCTTGCAAGAAGTCAGAGTTTCTTTCCCAGACATAACAATTTCTTTCAAAATTCTGCTGAATGCTTTTAGAAAGTCAAGGTTAATTGCTATAATCATACAGCTGTTTGCATTAAAATATTCTACATTTTCAACTTTCCCAAAACATGTACTTCTATAATGCGAAAGAACAATTTACAGTACCTAGTAACATAGTAGATAAATACCCCTAGCCAATGACAGGGAACACTCAACGACTGTGTGATAACTTGACTGGGAAGCGTCTTATATTCCATATCAACGAACTTGAATATATTTATCATACACAAAGATCATTTGTGAAGAATCCATTTTCCGAACTCCATCATTTCGAACTGCTCCAACTCAATGGATCCACGAGGTTGCCAGATTTAGGTTCTCTTAATCTAACGAACCCTTTTTCAAAATTCTGCCCTTAACCAAGTTTGAATACATAATGTCTGGGCTATTAACATTTTTCAAAGAAACTAGCCCAAACATACCCGGATAATTATTCGCATCACTCTCGCTTGGGTCTCGTGGTGTTTTCAGAAGAGACTCGGGTGCTGGATTGAATACTTTGTTGATATTGACTGAAAAGTGCCTTTTCTTATTCCTTATCTTGTATGGGGGTGGGAGATTTAATGTACAGGTCAGAAGTGTTTAAAGTCGACTAAACATATTGGCGTTATTCGGTTATCAAGATACTTTTCTGCAATGAATTTGTTTTAGATGTTTTTTTCTGGCTCCCTAGGTTTCTCGAGACATCTATCTAATAGTAAGCAATGTTGCTGAAATTATAGCAGCTCCATGTACGAGAATCGTTTAGACGGAAGCAGACATGCAGTGCCATTGTTAAAGATTGACGGGTGTGATGACTGATCAAACTGAAATGTTGAAGAATCATATGTTTTTGTAATTACAGCTTTCAGATTATTAATTACATTTGGAGTTGCTTTGGATATATATATCATGTTTGGGATCAAGTTTTGGTGAGATATTTGTACATTTTGCCATCAAGCATGGTTAAGACTGGATTATGATTGACCCGTATTTTCTTCTTATGCATTTCGTTCTTCATATGTACGATAACGATACGTTTTATATCTCATGATTGGTAAGTTGGGAATTATAGTTTAAGAAATAGGCACCAAATTCTGAAAATGATATCTGCGTCTGAAAATAATCCTCTCTAGGTTCGCTCTTTATACTGAGAATGTTCGCTATTTTCATCATATCCCTACATTTCAATACGAGAATCAATTCTATTACGTTTTCTGCTAACACAGGAAACACGGATTCTTGAACTTTTAGAAGTCTAATGGCAGTATCTGTACAACATTCGGAAATTTAACTTCCGCATCCTCCTCTGTTACTACTACAGAAGTTGAGTAATATTCGTTCTTTGCACTTTACCTTTTTTGTTTGTATAAACGTTCTTATGTATAAATTTCAGACACCATAGTTATACCAATTTTAATATCACATTATTGATATTTTTAGCATCTCTAAATTCGACAAGTTTGCATTATATCTGACAAGGGAACCTGTATGGGTGATTTTTTTTCACGATAGCATTTGTGTTCGCACCCTTAGGTACGTTCCTGTAAACAAAAAATAGCTTCGAGACACATCGGGCCTTTTTGTAATTCTTTGAAAACGATAATCTCCCACAAATAAATGTTACACTGTGCATATTACATTCAACGGGATGAAAACCGACAATATTAACAAACTATAGGGAGTTTATTTTTTATTTTTGTTAATCGTATTTAATAAATACACAAAAAGGAGTTTTCACCATTTAAATTAATAAGACGTAGACAATAATATGCAACTTGAAACAATACTTATTATCGCCGCTCGCGCAGCCGTAATAAAAAAACACTGACATTTGCACATTTTGGAGCTTTACCACGAACTGAAGTGAGGAAGGGTTATCTTTAGTGGTTTAATGATGTTTCAACATAGCAGAATAAGAGAGTAGTTGATTTTGCAATTTTGCTTTTTGGCCAGTGTATTGCAGAATATTACTAACTAAATTCAGTCCCTTTCTGTACGGGAATAGATAGGCCTCCTAAAAGCAATGAGTATCTGGGAAAGTGTCGAGAACAGTCTACATACATAGAGTATTTAAACGCTGTCGTAGTGTGGATGGCATAACTAGCTGGTAACTGGGACACCTAGTACAAGACTCAATTTTTCTGTGTTAACTTCCAGATACAATCTTATTTATGTAGTTATCCATTGATTTAATGTAACCAATGGGTTATGAACTTCACTTCTGCTGTAGCTATCTTTGGATAGATATATTGCCATCTTTACGAATTTTATAAGTTAAAATAAAGTACAGTTTACCGGAATAAGTTCGTTTTCCATCTAATGGAAGCATGAATAAAAAACACAGAACAATAACTTCACGTCAGTAGATGTTTCGAAATATTATTGAATCAAGACATTTCAACGAAAGTGGTGTTTAATTTAATTTTTAGCAAATCAAAATTTTGAGAAGCATGCTTATAAAAGGACGATACTAGAAATATATTGTTGAAATTACATACCTTCTGTCTTCCAGGTAGTCTATATGCAATTTTGATTCATAGAAATTTTGTTATTACAACTTTATACTCCTCTTCATCCCCTTGGAGCACAGATCAGCGAATGTTATTCCTGAGACTTGACGGGCTTAAGCCAAAGGTTAACAGTCCAGCCTTTGAAAAGATTAATACGGTAATCAAGATAGACTGAAAAAATTACGGGAATTAAGTAAAATAGTTTTGTTTGTATAAAGAAGAAAGTAAAACAAAAGCAAAGCAAGTTATTCCTTGTGCCAGACAAGTTGTTGGTATAAAATGGGGGGGGGGGGACCAGATGAAACTTTCAGCACGTGTACACTGGCGTGTATAGAGCACGAAAATGCGTGATAGACATTCCAAAAAGGTAGTTTTCCAAGATGGCGGCCATTCAAAATGGCGGCCGGCTCTATTAATTAAAATCAACATATCTCAGCTACGAGTTAACCGATTTTGATCATTCTTTTTCTAAATGAAAGATATTTGTATTGGCTACATTTATGTTTATTAGCAATATTTTCATAAATCTAATAGTTTTTTCAGTTAAATGTAAAAATGTTTCATTTAGCCTAAAATATTTTCTTATTTAATATTTAACTTTGAAACAACTGGTATTAGATAAACCTATGTCCTTACACAAAATATAGCGTGTAATCTAGGCTTTAATTTGAAAACAAGATAATTTAAATCTGACAAGTGTAACCAGAGATATGGACAATTGTTTGAAAATTTCTGCAGTACTAGTTATGGAGGCAATAATGCGTGTAGAAGCAACATGATGATTTGGTAGAAAACAGGGGCACCAGATGAAACTTTCAGCACTTATACACTGGCACGTATAGAGCACGAAAATATGTGATAGACATTCCAAAAATGTAGCTATCCAAGATGGCGGCCAGACGAATTGGCTATAGCCAATTTTCAATGGCACATATATCCGATTTCGATGGTTCCTTTTTAAAATGAAAGATAATTTATTTGAGTTCAATGAGCAATATCTTCATAATTATAATATTTTTTTTTCAGTTAGATATAAAAATGTGAATTTTAACCGAAATCATTTTTATTAAATTTCTGACTGAGACAGATTTTAGGTTTAGGCGAAAATTTATTTTCAAAAAAGGAGGAAAAATAAAATTTTATGCATAATATTTTCTTATTTAAATTTGCATAATATTTTCTAGAAAATGTTAGAAAATTACTATTTTTAGATAAATAAATGCTTTTGCAAAAGACACTGCTTTTATTTGACGAAAAGAGCAATAAAACGCTAATTAATAATTTGAACCAAAGTAATAACTGCGTATTTATGTAACAACTGCAACGCAGGATGGCAAGTACAACAGTTTCTGATGCAAATGCTCCGGCGATCAAATTTATGCATAGCTTTCCTTCGCTGTCCTTTCTCCATTCATACTCTTCAGCCTCTGGTATACTTAAGAGTATTTTACAAGTCTTCGTATCTAAATCCCTATCTGGAAATTTGCGCGTTCCAATGTATCCTTGCATGATGGTAGTTAGCAGCAATCGACTTCACCCGCCTTTGGATGTAAATAATTTTATCGCAGCTCATTGGCACTTCCAATTTATATTTTCTTTGAATACATGTCACAAGTAAATTTCCAAGTGTCTTGAATAACTCATCTGGAACAGTTCACTCGATTCCTATGCTTCTAAATGTTCTGACATTATTTTGTGTTGTTCTAGTAAACCTTTTAATTTTTCTTTGTCCTGCAAATGCATTTACACTGTCACAGCCTGACCTGAATGGAATATTATTACAGCTGGTGCCACTTCTTAATAAATTTCTGAGGCACTTTGGCCAATATAAAGTACTTTCAGTTAGTTTCTAACGCCTATCACAATGCATTTATTTGCTTTAACCTTTTTGTACAGTACAACAGAAAATCAAACTTTTTATTAGTAGTGATTTCTAAGGTCCAGATTATCGGATATTATTGCCCTTTTCCTCAATTAAAAGTATATATTAAAATAAGCGTCTTTTGAATTTAATTTTAAGACCTTTAGGTAACTTTCGGTCAGACAGAATGGATGGATGATGAGATGAATTGGTGGAATAAAGAAACTGGGAGGAAACGGGAGAAGTTCGAGAAAAGCCACGCATACGGTGTTGATCCACCACAAAGTCCATATAGCAGGAGCAGGGGTCGAACCGACCACACCTAGCATCAGAGGTGATCGCTAAACCATTAATTAACCGCGGCCCAGCAGCATTTTGAAAGCAAACATTTATCTAAAAAATATCGTTTCCTAATAAGACCTTAAATAAGAAAATAATAAACATTTTTTGTTATTTTTTAATTTCACTAAATAAACCAAAACCAAATATATTTAAGTAAATATTAAATAAAATAATTTAGGTTAAAATGC
>JAGDQP010049630.1:0-14449 GCA_022664845.1 Lepisma saccharinum | reverse complement strand
ATTAGCTTGCCGCAAGCTTACAACAAGCATATAACAAGCTTGCCTATGCGATCTAAACGCAAGGCTGTGAGGTCTACAATTTGTCTTCGATTTCTACAACCTTATAACAAGCTTGCCCGAGAGAGCTAACTGCCAGCGTACCTTGAACTCCTTTTTTATTCGCTTGGCACAAGTGTACATGCATATATCAACCTTAATCGAGAAGCTAAATGCTAGTGTTCAGGGATCACATTTTCGAGAAGCTTACAACAAGGCTATAATAAGCTTTCCCGAGCCAGATAGGCACAAGCTTGCAGGACCTACCTTTGCTATTCACTTACCTTATGAAAAGCCGGAAGCAAGCGTGGCTGGATATCTCAAGGTCTCTGAAATTGGGGTTAGGTAGATTGATCCTTTGTATGTGAGCGGTCCAGTTCTGATCCAAAATATGTTCCAAGGAACTGAAATCTGTTTGGGTCAACAGAGGTAATGACAGCTGAAGGATGTTTAATTTTGTCCATACGGCCGGCAAAACGTGTTGAATTTTAATATATATATCGCTTAACTAGGTCGGCAGGGAAAAGAGGAGGAAATTAGTATTTTTTTCTAAAAAAAAAAAATGCGATTGCAATAAGAAGATAATTCAATTTGCACTGCGCCAATGCAATTTGAGGAGAGTTGGTTTCCTAACCAGTTACCAATGAACTGTTCTACTGCATAAGGCAAAAGGTTTTATCCCTATCTTACTGTGTTATTAACGGTTGATTACGCCGTGTACAGGATAAGTATGTTATTTTTTATATTTAATTCGGATTGTTGGTGCCATAAATGATTGACGCATTCAACGGGTGCAATTGAAGGGAGAAACGTAGTTTACTGCATTTTACATAGTAATTCGGTCCTAGTCAAGCATGAAATTTTGTGAGACTTAGTCAGGATCCTTAGAGTAGTGTTCCCGACTGCTAATAAAGAGTCCCGTTTGTATATAGCAAGTAGATCCGTTATAGAGAAAGGGACGAACTTCTAGAGAATATAATTCAAATTCATAATTTAAATTAGGGAAAGTTAAAAACTTCATAAGTATCTCCGCAACCTTCAATTCGCATAAAAAAGAAAGTACATTAAGATAATATAAATTTAATAAGAAATTAATCTTCCTCTGGTTCATAACAACTAGTTCTAACAAGAGAACATTCCCAACTGATCAGTCGATATTAACACGATTTTTTTTATTGTCTTTACTCGAACATACATATACCGGAAATAACATTAAAAGACTGACGATCTGGCTTATTTTTATGTAATACATTTTTTTTTAAATATTGTGAAATTTGCCATATTTGCAGTGAGTAAAAAGTCGCAGTATAGCTTTGTACCTCACAAACCGCCAATGAAATGAAGTATCGTAGTACAAAATGTGGATTGGTGAGATAGTGTTACATTTTGGTGTATATCATCAACGTGGGCGCAATCTTGAAATCCGCCATATTGGATGGAGTTATTTTAAAATGACAATTGGATCGTGTGACATATCAAACAATACGAGAATGTTCCCAGCAAAGCATTTCAGGTATCAGATTTGACCTTCCTCTTACGGTGTTGGAGTTATTTGTACTTAAAGTTTACCGCTGTATACGTAAGTCCTATAATATTAAATAATTTAAATAACGTTTGTAAATTCATGAATTTTTACTATTTCTAATTCCAAATGTCGCAACGCAATAATGTATAATTATGTAGCCGTTTTCCATCAATGAGCAATTGTGTATTACCATACTTTATTTCTTTCTCGGTTTGTGAGAAGCAAAGTTTTCCTGGGGATTCGTTCATACGTAAGATTTCGTGTGTCTAAGAACTAGGTACTGAGATATTGGATGTAGCTACTTAAGTAAAATAGGCAATGGATTTCATGAAACCAGGTTTAGTTTCATTCTGATAGAATATTACATTACATAGCGCCATGAAAACTCACCGGACTGTATGGTTGATGTCTGTGATGCATCTGACTCTTGTCAGCCTGTTCCAAAATATAAGATCGACTGCTTCTGTACTCTGGAACGTAAAAGTGTTCTTGCTCGAAGGTGTCACTTGAATGTCTTCTTGTTCCACTGTCCTTCTCATATAATATCAACGCAGTTTTCCCCTTTTAGGGAAATGAGGGACCTTGGAAACTACATGGGTCAGCATGATTCCAGGCAGGTGAAGGCATATGCAGTTTAAGTTTCTAATTTGCCATCTAAACAGCCCGGAGGAGTTTCTTGCGCTATATACATAATTATGAGCAACATGAACATTTAGTTACATAAAGGTCAGGATTACATATATTATACATGATTCTGCTTCTTCCGCCTTGTATAATGTCTATGCATGTTTTGCTAAAGACGGTGATATGTAAACAACATACGATATAGAAAAGTTCAACTGAATGTAACTATGCAGATCACATAGAGGCCTCTGTATTAAATGTATGGTACTTGGTTAATCCCGGTATACCTTACACATATATCAAGCGGTAAACTGTCAGTGAAGAAAACTCCAACACTATAAGAGGTAGTTGAAATCTGACACTTGTAATGACTTTCTGAGAGCATTCTCGTATTGCTTGATATGTCACACGACCCACTTGCATGTATGATTTTCCTCCATATGGCGGAATTCAATATGGCGGCCACGTTGATGATATATTCCAAAATCTAGCTCGATCCCAACAATCCACATTTGTGTACTACGATGCTTCATTTCATTGAAAGCTTGTGATCTACAATGTTGTACTGCAAGTTTTTACTAACTGCAAATATGACTAATTTCATAATTTCGAAATATATTACATACAAATAAGCCAGGTCGTAGGTTATTTAATGTTATTTCTGGTATATGTATGTTTGAATATAGACAATAAAAATATTTCGTGTTAATATCGACTGATCAGTTGGGAATATTCCATCGTAAGTAGTCATAATTATTATCTCGTAATATACCTTAAATATATATATTTTTATCTTTTAAACATCACAAAAACGAATGCACTGCCATCTGTCGATCAATTTGCAAACTTATTATACTGCACATTAAAAACACCAAATAGAGACAAACATAAACAAACTTTTTGTAATTACAAATTAAATTTAATAAAACGATATCTGAAGTATTTAAAACATAAGAAAATGTTTATTAAGCCTAACCTAATACAAAACCAGCTTTTCTGTCATAAGTACATTGCCTTACAAGGGATCATGTGACAGAACGTTGTTCTAAGGAAGGTTGTATTATTTTAAAAAAATGATCAAAGTATTGCGAGTTTATAACTATTATTTAATTTAGATTCGAGTGTTAAAGGATCTTTCTAGATCAATTTTTGGAGACTCGTGTGTTAAAGATAATCCTTGGTCGGTACACTATGTGCGTGACGTCAGAAGGCCATTGGCTCGAATGCTTTCAGCAACTGATTTGGATAGGAACATTGTACTTACTACATGAGATAGGATTTTGTTATTTTCTTCGAAGTAGTTTTTACTATATATTCCGATTGCGTGAAGCGATCCTGGATTACATTTACACTATTAGCAATATTACTAGTATAATTTGAGAAGACCTTCGTAACTTGAACTAGATGCCGATATTCACTATATAATTGAGATTTTAATCTCGGGATTAAAATTTCAGCTTGCGCTGTTCTAAAATATACTTTTTAAATGTTTATTTACAGACAATGTCACAACACAATTCTATAGCAGATACGCTAGTAAGAAACCGGGGTTCGACTTATAAGAAGAAAATGAGAAGTTAATTTGTTGTCCTAAAAATGTGTTTATATTAATCTTAACTCTTTGCCAATCAGATCTAACGATTTGCAGAGTTCGTTAGTAGGTAATTTCTAAGCAGAGCAAAAATCAATTTCAAATGTGTTTTTTAAAGAAATTTAGTTCCCTACAAAGGTTCGTCTCTATAGCATTAGGTATACGGAAGACTATGAGGACAAATTTTTAATATAGTTTGCAACTAAGGACTGCGCAGTGAACTCCTGGATCAATTTGGATATTCTGTACTGCTAGTATTTTATTTCAAACAAGTATACACATGAGATGGACCCAGAGCGCCATGTGAAAGAGGAGTTGTTGGAGAGAATTAGTCTTGTAACAATCCTTTCCCATATTATAGTAGACGGGACATATTTTTTGTTATATGTCTGGTGCAAGGGAAATCAGGATGAAACGGAAATGAAAACCATATTTTAAATATAATTTTGTTCCATGAAACGTATTTACTATCGATAAGTTACATATAGCCGGGTTCTAAAAGTGAAAACGGAAATTTCTGAATGCAAAAGTTGACGAAAAGTTTGCGGATATTCAGGGGGAAAGGCATTCTTTCGTTATTTTCATTGTATTCTTCAGAAAAAGATGTGGAATATTTTCTGTTCGCAGGCGTGTATCAAGCAATTCATGGCGCTGAGGATCCTGGGAGGAGGTACATGAATATGCTGATAGTGCTCTTAAATACCTTGGAAATTTATTACTGTGTTTCTTTTGACAGTAATGTTATTTTTTATTGCTCAAAAATACGATTAATTAATGAGCTGTGAAACTGAAGATCCAACTCATAGTTCGCCATTTTTCTTTAATTTTATGTTAACGACACGAACTGAAAATTTTCTACGATTACTCTTGGAAGGTTAAAAACCAGAAAATGCCCTTCCACATTATGGAACTTGAAAACGAATCATGACAACAACAGTTAGATATAGATTGTGCAGTGAAGAGTAACTTCTAGACCTCTTGCAGTCTGAGTGAGGAATAAAAGTTTCGTTTTAGAACTTTCATTTTACTGCCATTATAAATATGGAGCTTTTGAAATTTTAATGTTTCGACAAATTATTTCTTGTATCAAACCAGTTGACACTATGAATCGGCTTTTTATACGTTGCAAAATATTTAGAATTCTAAACGAAGACTGACTGTGTATTACAGGAAACGCCAGCCATGAAGCAATTTTAAACAAGATTCTACTTTTGCTGGATGACGTAACCTGAAAAATTTTTATTTAGCATTTTGGTACAATATAAAAGAACCGTTGCCACAAACGAGGACCAAAATATATAAAATAAATAAATATTGGACTTTACTGAGAAGCCTTTTTAAAACATACATCAATGTTGAAAAAGGCAAAATAGGTAGCATAACAGACTGCGCTTTACCTCGTACTTACAGTAGTAATACCACATTGCTTTTAATAAAATAGTGTGCATGGACAAAGCATTAAAGCCAAACCAAATAGTATATGTGAATAAAACCAATTTATTAGGAAATAAAGATGAAATGAGTGACCTTATTTTTTTGAGATCTCAATATAATAAATTGGTTAAATAGAACTGAACCAATATTTTTTAAGGGGAAAAATTTAAACCTTAAGGAGAATTTAAATAACAATGCATTTTATTTTTCGCATTTTTACAGGTCAATATTAATGCTTGTTGACAATGCAAGAACAGGAAAAAGTAATTACGCTAGCGCAATATTTATTTAAACTACAGCCCAGCACAAAGAGTACATTTACCTTTGGAAGCACAACGGTTATTTTTAACTTCATAACTACTTTGGTCTTAGTGGTTATTAGTACTTTTACCATTCCTACTTTTTACCAATTATTTTTAAACCCGCTTTTTTCTTACTTATATTAAATAAAAGAACGGAAACTAAATTAACCAGCTAGAATTTGAACCTATTACCCTGACAATTGTGAGCCGGAAACTATTTACGACTTTATAAGATTGTTTTACTTTAAGTTATATTTAAAGGCAACTAAACCCAATATTGCAATATTATTTTAAAGTTAACAAGACCTAATATTTTTAATTCACCGAAACCTAAGTGGTTAAGTAAGGTTAAGAACTTTCACGGAAAGTTGCTAATTGAATCAGAACTGGATTATTTTATATATTAAATTGGATAAGTTTAAAAGAAATAAACTTTACACACATTGAAAATAAATGCTAAGAGGGTAACTAAACTTTATGTTTAGTTTTGAAGTATTATAATTTTAATTATTAAACATTATAAAGGCACTTATTTATATTGAACAAAGTGCTTTTAATTTACAAATAAAGTTTTAAATTTTAAATAAAAATTGTTCAGCACTGTTTACAATTTATATTTTGTTTATTTTAGTAACCAAACGTTCAAATGTAAAGATTTTGAGTATCAAACCCTTTAACAACTACATTAGTGAGCATGAGATTATGATAAACATAACGACATTTATAAAACATACTTTATAAAAGGTTAGGCTGTTTTGTTTAGCAATTATACCATATTAAACAATTTAAATAATTTTTAGTTGTCATAATTAAGTTAGGTTATATTATAAATAGTTATTTAAACTTAGATTCAAATACTGTAGTAATTAAATTAAAAATGATGATCGAAAGATATGTTTTTAATGATATATTATAAGTTATTTTTATTTTGAGGCTACATAATCATTTATGTTAAGCATGACTTTTTCGAAACTGAAAAAAATAATGGTAGTAGATAAGAAAAGAGAATATTAGTATTGATTAAGTTTATATAATTTTATACAAGTGTTTTAGTCACTTTAAAATTGACTTTTTTTAATATATTTTTAAACCAAAAGAAAGGGATATTATATTATTTTAATATTTAATGAATTTGTAACATTTTTTTAAAATTTTTGAATTATAATTTACTTAGCTAAGGTTGGAAAATTAACTAAAAAACTACATGTAGAACCGAAAGATTGAGCCCGGCCTGAATTTTAACCTGCTATCGTAGTAGTAAATTTTACAGAGTTAGATAAGACATTTATGATTTTTTTTAAATTTTTGATAAAATTTCGGTAAAGAAAAATTTTATTTAAAGGTTTACACCTGACAGACACCGAACCCACTACTTTGAAAAATTACTCTCACTTTAAACATTTGGAAATGATAAAAACAACCTTAATTTCTACCATTTTTTTAGTTTATGGTAGATTAGATTTTTAAGAGCTTTTATAATTTAACATTTTACAGTAACTAGTTTAGCCCGGAAACTTGTAACTTATAGATACTGAAGAAATTTTTAATTTATTATAACCCCCTATGTAGTAATTTACAATTTTGTTAGAAGGGAAAGGGAAATCACTATTTTGTAGCATTTTGATTTTACTGTTTATAAATTAGAAAATCGTACTAATAAACGACTCAACAGCATTAAAAACGAAACTTAAATTGTTGATAGCATAAATAAAAAGGAAAATTTATTTGGATCTAAATTTTTACCTTGAGAACTTTTACTTTTGTAAGAAAATTAATACGCCTGAAAAAATAAAATACAAACTAAAAGAAAAAGAAAACAAAGAACAAACGAATAAAAACATTGAGTTAAAAATTAAAAGGAGAACTGGAGTGATTGAAAAGCTGGTAAATTTGATGCAGCTAGCGTTTCAATATACCCCCTCCAGAAAAGAAAACAAATAACCTTATTTTAGAAAAACAAGCCTTTAGGCTCTAAAGCTGAAAGAGAAGAAAGAGGGAATGAAAGAAGGACTGTATTAATTATTGATTTTCATTAACTTTTTTTTTCTTGAGTAATTGAAGACTTTTAGTTTGTTTACATTATGCTTACTAGCAGACAAACAAGTTAAAGTTTTTAATTGACCACAATTGTTGGATAACTTAACTACTTTAAAAGGTTTATTATACTTAAAAAAATGTTTTTTGATTTAGAGCAAAACTTTGCTTTTTAGCTTTGAGAAGAAATAGGTTCTTTTCTTTAATTTAACTGCACCTTTGAAGGTTGAACTTTATTTTTTTGTGATTTTTTTAGTATTAAGAAGCACTAATTGATGTTTTTACTATAATTAACAGACTTTAACTCGTTAGATCAAGTTATACTTTTTTAAAAAGCGTTTCACGCAGAATAATTTAAGAAAAGCTTTGAAGGAGTATACCCCGTCACCAAAGATGTAGAATTATTAAGAAGAGCTTGAATTTTAGTTAACTTATTATTTTACAAATTATGATTTGGTTGACAATACATTTTAAGAATACGATATAATTTTTGATGATATTTTACAGGTGATTTTTTAGGATTATAGGGACTAGTAGTAATATGCAAAACTTTTTGAATAAGCTAGAAGTAAATTGAGAACTTTCATTTGACAGAATAACTTGAGGAATAATGATGTGTTTTTTTCTCAAGAACGCTAAGAATTTTCTTAATATTAGTAACTCGAAGAGGATACAAAGTTAAAAATTTAGAATAAATATTGACAAGAGAGAATATATAATAAAAACTGCAAGGAAGGCGTTTTACCAAATCGATTGAATTTTTTTTTGTGTGGATGGGTAGAAGTAACATGACAAGAATTTTGAACTATTACTTGAGTAGATGCCTTTGTTTTACCGCATAAAAAACAATTTTTTACAAAACGAGTAAATTTTTTATGCCTTTATAAGCGATTTTTTTAACAAAAAGATTACATTTTAAACTTTTTAAATGACCATTATTATGAACATTTTGAAATACTTTTTAATTAAAGATTTAGGCACTAATAACCTTTAAGTTTTTTTTATTTATTTTATTTTGAACATACAAGAGACCTAAGTGCAAACAATAATTGTTATCGCTAGCATTTAACTTTGGCTTTACAGCTTGAGAATGATTATTTTTGACTGAGCTAGTCTAAATATTTGAATAAATTTATTATGAGAAATATTAACAAAGGCAGCATTAATATTAAACTGCCTTTTACCCGTAAGAGGTTCCTCAGGAGGAAAGCGAGACAAAGTGTCTGCAACCATTTTTTTAGCTTCCGAGAGGTGAACGAACTTTAAATTAAAATTTGCAACTTTAACAAAAGACGAATTGTACGACTATTAAGGTTTTTTTATAGTTCGAAGCTCTGTGATTCACTTGCTATTCGTATGCACAATAGCTATTCTGCCTAAAAGGTAGTCAGCAAAATGCCCGCACAGAAAGACAATTACCAGTAATTTTAACTGCAACATAGACAGTGAGAACTCACACGGCTTTATGCGACGACTAGCATATTCAATCACACCTATATTTTTATTTTTTTGTTTCAGATAACCAGCCAAAGAAATTTCACAAGCATTTGAAAATATATGAAATTTTAAATTAAGGTCTGGTTGAATTAAAGCTGGGGTTGTGATTAAAGCTTTTTTACTCTTTTGAAGGCTTTTGACTTTAAAGATTTAAAACGAAATTTAGCATCCTTTTGAAGAAGGGCAACCAAGGGTTCCACTAGGCAAGAACAATTTGCTATATATTTACGACGCCAATTAGCCAAACCCAGAAAACGACGAGGTTGGCGCTTTGTTTTCGGTAGAGGGAACCTTCGAATGGAATTATTTAGCTTTGGTTGCACTTTTATTTTTACCAGATACAATATGACCAAAAAGGGTATTTCTGAAAGGAAAAATTTTGATTTTTTGAAATTAACTGAAACGTTTGATTTAGCAAAACTATTTAACACAAGAGAAAGATGTTGAAAGTGCTTTTTTATTGACGCGGAATAAGTAAGAATATTATTTAAATAGACTGCCACAAACTTTTTAGTGGAAATGGGAAACAACTTATTTATAGCAGCCTGTAAAAGAGCAGAACTACCCTTAAGACTTATTGGTAAAAACCGGAAACAAAATTGTTTGCCTTTAAACATAAAAGTTGTACAAGCATAACTGTTAGGATGAAGAGGCAAATAAAAATACCCATTTTTTAAATTTTGTATTAAGAACAAAACTTCTTTAGACAAACTATATATATTTTTTTAATGGGCTTTACTTGCACACTTGGAGCAATTATTTTATTGTTAATAAACCACATATGAAGAACAGGGTTAATATAACACTTATTTGCTTTTATAACGACATGAACGGGATTATTATATGGAGACATCTGCTCGACTATAATTCCCCACTTTAACCATTTTTTTTAGTAAAAGCCGAAAAGGTTTCCTTAAAGCGTAGGGAATTGGATAAGATTTAGCCACAGGATCTTGGTTGAACAACTGTATTTGCACTGGCTCAACTTTGGCTGGACGAGGACGCTCAGAAAATATATATTTATAACTTATTAAAAGATATAATAATCGATCTCGTACTTCCAAAGGAAGATTAGTACGAGAAGAAACGAAAGAATTGATTTTAGATTTAGGAATAATATAATTCTTAGAAATATAAACATGATTAATTGAACAAATACCCATTGTTAATTTAGTGAAAGGAGCAAATACCTTTTTACCATTTGGTTTAGTTAACTGAAGAGAGCCAGTTTTTAATTGGCACTTATAACTTTTAATAAATGGCACACTAAGCAATAAACTAACTTTAAGACCATTAACTACAAACATTATTAGCTTAGAAATAGTTTTTTTATTTAAAAATATAGTTTGAGAACCATAACTAAATGACTTTTGGATTTTACAAAACTTAATAGACGAATTCCTGTAGCCGGTTTAAGCTTGGCTCTAGGATATTTAACTAACAGTTTATTTCAAAGCCTCAAGCTCAAAGCATTTACCTTTCTTTTGGAATTAAAAATACAATTTATATTAAAACTTGCTACTTTACTAACTATTTTGGGCGAACGACTGAATTTATTAATTTTAAATGTTGATTTATTTTTACAATTATTGTTAAGGGAAACATTAGAAAGAAGTTTGCCTTTACCAGTAATTGCACCAGAGATAAAAGAAAAGTCACCAAGGGATTGACTTAATTCAACTACGAGATCCCCAGACGACCCAGTTAGGGATCGCTCCCAGCGTTTAAATCTTGAACTAATTTATTTTGATAACCTCTAGGGACACTTGTTCCAGGTAGTACCACTTCAGAAGAAGGTTCAGATTTGGGATTTGGTACAGTCCCCCGATGAAACAATGTTATGGAAACAGATTCACCGACAAATGGAGAAAATGAACACATACTGCAAGTATGACGGCAATTTTGACTACCTTGATTAGATTTTTCACGATACCCATTTTTTCTAGAGGTATTATTAGAGTTAGTTTTATATGTATTATTATATGAATAAGTATTATTAGCATTGTTAGGGTTAATTTTGTTTTTATTGGTTTGCTGAGAATTATTTGTATATTTAAGATAAGGGTTGTTTGTAACATTTGTATTATTGGAATTTAGGTTTTGCCCACCATCGTTTTAAGATCGGAATCCTGTATTATTACCTACTTCTTTATTATTACTATTTTTTTTAAATCTATTTCGTTTGTTACTATATTGGGTATCACCGTTACTATTACCTAAGTTATTGTTTTAGGATCCTTGTTCCATACTTTAATTTTAGATTTATTTACAGAATTTACTCTCTGAGTTCCAACATTGGACACAGACTGCATATTTCTAACTTGAAACTTTTTACGTGTATCCCTTCCGCTGTCACTATTAGCTCTAATTTTTTGTTTATTCACTATATCTGGTTGTTTAAGAGAACCACTAATATTTAGTTCAACATTGTGAACATAGGAAAGCTTCCATAAAGTGATATTTTTAATTAATTGTTCAATACTGTTCGGTTCATACAAACACATAGTTCTGCTTACAGTTAAGGGAATAGCATTAAGAACCATTTTAATTAAGTTATTTTTTTAGCATTAATGCATAGATTACGATATAATTTGACTAAGGATCATGAGGAATTGACCAAAGATTTACAATCACTATTTAGGTATTGTCTATTCCTCAAACGCCTTATTTTTATTTTTATTAACCGTTGATTATTGAATTGTTGTAAAAACAAGTGTTTAAAATTTGCATAAGTATGTATGTGGGATTTAATTTGCTCATACCAACCAAGAGCTTTCCGGGGAGACGTCTAGACATGACTAAAATACTGTTTGAATTAGAAAGTTTCATGAGTTCAAAATTTTGCTTTATATTTTTAAAAAAAAATTGGGGTATTTGAGTTAAAACTTGACCATTAAAAGTAGGAAAATGAGCCAAGTTCCCTATTTTTAGAGGCTTAGAAGTAAGTAAACCACCTGGTTTCAAACCTCTATTGATAGCGGACTGTAGCCCACCTTCCAAGGGAACTACTCATGGGATCGCGGTGTTTAGTTTGAGAAACTTTAAGTTTACACTGTGTAGGTTCTGTGTAATTTACACTAGTAGTGTAGGTTAGAGGTCGTGCAGGTAATGTGCTTATCCTTCTTTCAGTGCCACTTGGGAAAGAAAACCCAAAACCATACGGCTATTTATTCAAACTACCAAATGTTTAAGCGGAACTATTAGTAGTCCTGACCCTAGCGTATGTTACAGTAGTAGATACAATACTCGTGGTCGTGTTAGACATACCACTTATGTTATTAGAGATTAAACCCGGACATGAATACACAGGATTTAAACTATGAGAATGATTCACCACTTTATTCTGCTTTTCTTCTAGGAATGAATCCATTTGGTTACTTAATATTTCACTCTTTAGCGAGAGAACTTTCTCTCGTAGAGATTTCAAATCAGTTTGTAATTCTCGCGAACGAGTATCACAGGAACTAGCAGTATTTTTTTTAAAATTTGTGTATTTAAACGTAAATCAGTCCGCTGTACTGATTCAGAGAGTTCTTCCGTTTTTCTTTTTAATCTTTTTAAGTTAGAAATAACCCCGTCAACATCTAACTTAATTTGGGATAATTTACTAGATATTTTACTAACACTATTTTTAATGTCAGTTTGCAAAGTTTCAAACTTAGATTCGGTAGCACTAAGCTGAGTCTTAAGTCCTGCCTTTGTATGGGACAACTGAGTCTTTAACTTATTCAAAGACTTAGCCACCGTACCCAATACGGTTGTTAGGGAACTCTCAGTGACGTTCTTCTGAGTAGACTCATTATTTACTGAAACATTACTCATAAATTCCAGATTTTCACACACGCATTCCCTACAAAACCACGGTGTTTCCCGTTTACGCAACGAAGCATAGAGAAATCGCGGAATAGACTCGCAAGAAAGATGAAACCAGCAATTACAGTTGTCACAACAGACAGCCAAGCCAGTATTATCAGTGCAACAACTCATCTTTTCACTCTCAACTTGTCTACACTTCACATAATATGAAACCAAATACACACGATTCCTATAATCAACGAAATTAAATTGACACAATTAATAATACACTTTTACCACTAATTACAATTATAAAACGCACAAATATACTACTACATAAAGGCAGGGCTTTAATCTTTTACTAGTTACTACAGATAGCAACATTTCCAGAAAACTCATAAGCAGCTAAGTAAATTAATAATTTCAATTAAGAGCATCATTAATATAAAATATTTTTAATGGTGTAAAGAAAAGAAAATTTTTATAAACAATTTACAAAGAAAAAATTGATTTTAAATCAAAACCATAAAATTACGCAATGCGCCAAAAAATATACACACCTCCAACTCACGCACTCATAAAGACTGAAACTTCATTAAATATTTGGCAACAAATGTTCACTTTGTTCTATTTCATACATATGTTTTGCAAACGAAACATCCATAACTCACTCAAGCGATCTGTCACGTAGATACACGGAACAGAGTAATTAAAATCAATCGACGCTTAACTTTTATATTAACCTGAGTCTACTAGGCTACAGGGAGCTTTCAGTTCATATCCGTATCACCTTATAACAAATTCCACATGCGATAAAATCCGAAGGCCAGCACCAAAAGAACATACGAGTCCTGTCACGGTCGCCAATAATTGAAACGGCTTTTTTTACGTTGCAAAATATTTAGAATACTAAACGAAGACTGACTGTGCACTACAAGAAACGCCAGCCATGAAGTGGTTTTAAACAAGATCCTACTTCTGCTGGATGACGTAACCTGAAAAAATTTTATTTAGCATTTTGGTACAATATAAAAGAACCGTTGCCACAAACGAGGGCCAAAAAAATAAAATAAATAAATATTGGACTTTACTGAGAAGCCTTTTTAAACAGACATCACTGTTGAAAAAGGCAAAACAGGTAGCATAACAGACTACGCTTTACTTTGTACTTACAGTAGTAATACCACATTGCTTTTAATAAAATAGTGTGCATGGATAAAGTATTAAAGCCAAACCAAATAGTATAGCTGAATAAAACCAATTTATTAGGAAATAAAGATGAAATGAGTGCCCTTATTTTTTTGAGATTTAATTATTATCCATTGGTTAAATAGAACTGAACCTATATTATTTTAAGGGGAAAATTTAAACCTTAAGGAGAATTTAAATAAAGTTGTATTTTACTTTTCGCATTTTTACAGGTCAAGATTAATGCTTGTTGACAATGCAAGAACAGGAAAAAGTAATTACGCTAGCGCAATATTTATTTAAACTACAGCCCAGCACAAAGAGTACATTAACTTTTGGAACCACAACGGTTATTTTTAACTTTATAACTACTTTGGTCTTAGTGGACATTAATACTTTTACCATTCCTACTTTTTACCAATT
>JAGDQP010049629.1:0-10692 GCA_022664845.1 Lepisma saccharinum | reverse complement strand
CAGCGCTTCCAACGTTTTTCCATTGCTCGTACGGCCTCACGAACTCCTTTTCCGGAATGCTTCGAAGGTGCCTCGTCGTGGTGTCTTGAATGGCTTGAACGGTCTTAAAATGGCTTCCTTTCATGATCCTCTTGAGACGGGAGAGCAGAAGAAAGTCGCAGGGAGACAGATCTGGGTTGTACGAAGGCTGTGGCTCGACGTGTTGTCATGGTGGAGGATACAGCTGTCGGCAATCTCCGGACGAACGCGATTGACTCGTTGACGAAGTCGTTAGAGTACTTCGACGTAAAAAGGTGCATTTACAGTTTGTCCAGGAGGAACAAACTCTTTGTGGACGACTTCTTTCGCACCGGTTACAATACTTAGCTAAGACCCACTACCACCCCACCCAGCCACAGATTTCCCCACCCAAGGCGCATGCGCGAAACACCAGAGCCTATCCAATTACTTTCAGCACAAACCTTGTATTGTATTGTACACGTGTCTGCAGATTCAACTTATTGCTACATCTAAAAAAAAATGTGTGTCATGTGACTAGTTTTACTTTATGAATTTCACATATATTAAACCGGAATAGATTAAAAAAAAAAAACAACAAATATTCATGAAAATGTAAAGCATTAAGGTAGTATCGTTTAAGTATCTAGACACTTTTGAGTTGTATCGGTATTATTATCGAGCTACTTTTTCTTTTCACTACTGCAGTATCATAAAAGATACTTTTTTACGCGAGTATTGTGTATCGGTATCAGATACTTTTAAAAAAGTATCTGATGCAACTACGGCTGAAATAACTTACGTTTAGGCAACGGACTTGGTTATCGTGCTTGCATTGCCATCTTGTGAGTTCATGGAAGTAAGAAAAAGTTACACGCCAGAGAGAGGTGTAAATTATTAAATAATGAACACAAATGAATTAGTTGTAGCGTAATATTTTGTCGATTAGTTATATAATCATGCTTTTATATTATTAAAGTAATACGCACCACTAGGATGCGATATATTTCGATAACGAAAGACATTAACTCACGAAGTGGGCCGCGTTTAATGCCTAACTTGCGTTTAGATTACTAACGTAAAAAGATAACCTCAGTCAGTTGACGGTGGTTAAATCTGAAACTTGCGTTTATATTAGTAAAATGATCTCTGTTAACGTTAACCATGGTAAGAAGTTAGTAATATACAGAATGCATTATATTAGGTGTACAGTGTTTATTCACGGCCAGAATGAAAGAGCAAAGATGATAGTTTTAGCTGTGCGCACGCGCGTAGATTGTTTCACTGTCCTTCCGCTTGACAGCGGCAGTAGCAAAGATAGGACGGGATAATAGGGATTGTTTGCTGTGGCTTCCAAGGTCATCCGATCTGTCCCCATGTGATCCTTTTCTGTGTTTTTACAGCAACATGTGTATGTGTCTTCGCTACGTACTGATATAACCCGACTTGCTGCGTAGGATTGAAGCAGCTGTCGCTTCTATTACTCCAGATATGCTAATTAACCTATGGGATGAACTCACCTATCGACTGGATGTGTGCCGCGTGAAAAGGTTCTCATATTGAAGATTTGTAGGAGGAAAAACTGTGAGTGTTACTCTTTCATTTTATGTGTGATTCATTATTGTAAGTCAAATTACAGAGACATAAAACACATTTAAAGCCCAATATTCCTTTATGTACACCCTGTACTTCAACAAGTTTCGCCCAATATTCCTTTATGTACACCCTGTACTTAAACAAGTTTCAAGGATTGTAAACTGGAGCTCGTTAGGGAAAGCACAGAACTACAAGAACCTTTTATTGTAGATAAGTGTGTGGAATCTGATTTTCTAATAACGCGTTTTGTTCTAAAATGATTTCCAAATGAGATATTTACAATAATAATAAATCATTTTTGGCACCATTTTTCGAAAATAGATACCGGGGGTATCAAAGGCTTAACCTTAAGGGCTCTCCCATCATATTTTTCCTCTTTAAAACCTATAGCTTCCATTGCTGACTAGCCTACTTTTTGAGTCATGAAACCACTGTACAATAGTCACTTCAAGAAGTTCGATGTAAAAATAGTGTTTGAAATTGAGAAATGTGTATTGATCGCCAAATGGCATCCTGATCTTTGATTTCTGGTCGCCAAAACTGGTTATTTTTCTTACTAAGGTCGAAAAAAGAAATAATTATACATATGTTAATACATTTCACATCTTACCAATTAACAATTGCAAAATACATGTCTGACAATTAATACATAAATAACATCAACAAGTCCTCTTTACATAAGTAATAATAGTATACTTATAAAATGCGTATTTTGATATATATCGTGATAGTACAATATTTGCAATAGATTTTATGCCAACATTTGTCATAAACAAGCGGCAGTATTACGATATCTTAAGGAAGTCATACTAATGAGTTAGCTTTACTGTATAATACCTGTTTACTAATACCCGTTTTGTATTACGATAAAGCAAAAACATTCAAATACAAATTAAGTTTAATATGTTTACAAATATTAATAGTTCTTGTACACTGTAAAAAGTGGAAACACGAAATGGATGAAAGTTACTCCGCTTTATGGAGAAACAAAAGTCGAAAATTAGCGTTTTCTTGTATTTACTCTTAAATGTGGATATAGTGTTAGCCCTTTAGTGGAAAGACTGGTAACCTTAACTCCATTTTAAAGTTTAACATTTTCTTTGTAATGGCTTAACGTTAACTGAAAATTGGCTGAAACTAGCCAGTGATTTGTCGGTGAACGGTCAACTGATTTTACGCTTAAAATTAGGTCATTTTCTGATCGAAGTATAAGCTTAACTGGCCGTTTTGAGGTTACGTACTTTTGTGGATGAAGCTTAAGCCTTGGTTGGATATTTTATAATCCAATAACAGGAGTAAAGTTACTTGCTTGTCACTGAACGCTCCACCATTTTGAGTGTTCATGTTGCTATTACACTCTGAACAGTAAACAGTTGACTAGTGGATCGAGAACGATATGATTGCATTGCCGGAAAGAGGAATTAAGTTGGGTATAAATCTTTACACAGTAGCAAGCGTATCTCTCCTTTTTTTCCTCCAGACATTCCTCGTAGTAAAATCTACAAGTTAAACATTAACCTCCTGCGCAGTAAAATCCTAGCTATAAATATCACTCGGAAAGCGATAAACACCATCTGCCTTCGTAGCTAAGTGGCAAGAGCTTCTGATCAGTGTGCTAGTGGACCCTGGATCGAAACCCGACCACCTGAACTTTTATTTAATTATTTTACTTTTAAATTTTAAAGGACCATTACATTTTCTTCTTTTCTACTTTCAAAAAATGTTCTGCTTCAATGAAATACGTTAGAAAAGACATATATGCGCCTTTTGAAATTTTACAAAGTAAAACGCTCAACCGAAAACTGACTGAATGTAGGTTCATCCAAAAAGTGGAGGCAGCTGAGCTGCCTCCATTTTTTGGATGAACGTTGTGTCTCCTATTTTTACAGCGTAGTTTTTTAGTGTTTAGACATACGACTTTTACATTTGCAAGTAAATTTGGTCTCCTAATATGCCTCACAGTAATTTCTCTCCACCCCAAATTCACGACATTTGCAGCATTATAAAGCTCTAAGGTCAATATAAAGTCAATACATTCATATTGACTATCAATAAGTTGTCACCTGTAGTCACAAGCAAACTATATTGATTCTCTGTTTTGTACAGATTAACAAGCTACGATCGCGCTTTGCAGAATGAGTATGGAAGATAATAAAATTCTGTCCCCTTTCACTCTTTCTATCAGATGAACTCTTTCTCTCGGAAAAGACGAGAGTTCGAGCCCCGGCAGTGGATTTAGTAAAAAGGCTGTAAATCGTCGAATCATGACGGGTCGAAGTCACAAAGTTACTAGACTGGCTCATATCAAATAAAGTTTAAAAAGTTTATCGGAAAAGCTGACGAAAAATCAGTTTCAGAAGAGAAAAGTTGGTTGCAAAATTTGAAGACTGAATGGAGATGTTTAGTCGCAAACGTTAAATTTCTTGTCGCAAAATGCAATTAGCGACCGACGAATTTCGAACACTGTACAAGTGAGTAATCCAGATTTTCTCAAGCACACAACAAATGTATATATAATCGTGAAATGCAAAAGTAAGAAAAGTATCAAATTCACCTTCACAAGGACATGATAAACTGCCGACACCTCTTGTACACAAAACTAAGAAAATGTCAGTCAGATAAGATGTGTACACAAATATATTTCTAACAGTGTAGTGCACAAACAAGTTAACAACTCGATTTTGTTAGCCATTTTTTTTAGTGTAATGCTAATAAATATTTTAGTTATTTTGTTTAGAAGAAGTGAATAAGCTTGGTATAGAAGTATTTCTTACCTTCCATCATTTATGCCGTTTACACCAGGGGCTGGTACTGCACTTCCCACGTTTGCAGGTGTAGCTCTCAGGCTCCCGCCACCTGGTCCTGGTAACGGAACACCGGTATTGCCGGCCCTTACAACTACGGAGTTGGGATTGCTACCCGAAATTGGTACTTTCCCTGCAATAGAATTCGCCTGATTTGGCACGGGTTGTCTGCTGAAAGTAAAACAAAAACATAGAATTTGATTAGACAAAAAAAAAAAAAATAGATTCATAACTAACCAAATTCAAAATATAAATGAGAAAAGGTTTGGAATGCTATTCTGAAAGTTTCTGGTATGTGGGTTGCAACACAAGTTAGCGTGTTTTCTTTTTAACGAGTTTTCGCCAACACCAATGTAAGCAACTTCTTCTCGTCAGTCTGAGATAGCAGTTTATTCTCGTAATGTAGCAATATAATATTCCTCAGCTAAATCTGTGAACTCTTGGTTATCGTTTCAGAATATAGGATACACTAGCGTCCAAAATTAAAGCAAAATTTGTGAAAAGTGAAAAATATGTTTTAAAAATGTCGTCTCATATCAATGCATGGTCAAAACCCATTATTATCACATCTCTTTAAGAAGACAGTTAACCGTAGAAACGAAGCGATTGCGGCCATGACGCTACTACAGCAAATGACTGCAGCGCTGTTGAAACGACGTCCACTAAATTAGACGAAGGTGTTGCTTATTAGTGTTTGTAAAGTGCAGACGATATTGATCAGTTTAGAAACGACTGAAAGTAGACGGTTAAATGACGCTTTATACAGGAGATTCGAAGACTTCAAGCTCAACAGTCACACATCGAAGTAGCCAGATGGCTCAGAGTAACTCCTTCAGTGAATTGTCTGTGAAGACAGTTTCTTGACAATGAAGTGAAGACATATAAGAAAGCCTGGGTTAGGTTTAGGGCGCCTAAGAGTTAAATCCAGAGTTGAAACGGGTCAAGTATTGGACTAGGTCACCGGATCTAGCTTCACACCCGGAGAAAAAACAGAGTTTTTAATTATATTCTTGCGTTTGAACAGTGTTTTTGCCAGGGATGACCAAGACCGGGGACGTTACCCCTGGAGCACGAAAATTACGACGCCAAATTAATTATATTTCCCAGACCGTCTCGTTGACAATCGGGGTCAAGTGTCGGACCGGGTCACCTATGCTCGGGTCAGCTCTGGTTGAAACAGGAAGGGAACATCGTTCTCTGATAAACGCCAGACAGCACAGCCGGAGTCCCGCCCGCGAACTGGCATCAGACCTCACTGCTGCAACAAGAAAGCAGATATCTCGGGGCTAGGGGAATACGGATTGTATGCAAGGCGACCGGTAATGTTTATGCATGTGAACGCTTATCAAAGAAGGAATCGTCTGCAATGGAATCGAGACCACACCTATTGGACAGGTGAAGATTAAGCGTTCGCAACTTTGCATTAATCAGTGACAAGTCGCTGTTCACTGAGTCTCATTCTCGATGATGCCCTACTTGGAGTGAACAGAGAATAAGATAATCCTTTTAACATTATTGAACGCGATCAATATGGACGTGGTGGAGTGATGGCGTGAGCCGGCATTAGCAGCAATGGACGAAAACCTCTACACGAAATTACCAGGACGAAAGGACAATGTTTAACAGCTAGCAGGTATCGCGATGAGATCTTGGTACTCGGCAGTATATTTGAGGGTTTCGGCAGCATGTAGGACGCCGTCCTGATGGGTGACAATGTTCGCCCTCATAGAGCTGCATTCGTAGGGGGGTGAGGGCTGGGAAAATGACAGTAAGAATACTGCCAGTCTAGACTGGACACTGCGTTCCCCGGATTAAAATCTAATTGAGCATGTCTGGGGCATCCTTGGAAGGTGAGTTGCTTCGCGACCATAGATTGCTTGCTTGATAATCTCAGAAGAGCTCTGAATGAACAATGGGAAACTACTGCCACAAGATCTCGCTGCACTTGTTCTCCATTTTCGACGTCGTTGTCAGAATTGTATTGCTGCTAGAGGTGACCATACACTCTTTTACGCTCCATTTTGAAGGTTATTCACTAGATATGTTGCATATTCTTAACTCAAATCCATACCTCTTGCGTAATTCTAAAAGAGTTTTATCCAGTTTTTAGACGGTTGCTCCACTGATAGAACGCATTAAAGTCATCTACAAAGGAGTAAATGTTTCCAAGTAGAAAATAAAAAGTATACGTTAACAGATGAGGAGAGAAGTGGGTAGTAACCAGTCCGATTTATTTTATATTTTATTTTCGATTACGAACTTAAATTAGCCTAACATGGAAGGAAGTACGGCGGTAGGAACATAACCATATACACAATTAGCGTCTACATATTAAATGTATTAACGATATCGTAACTCTTTCCCTTCGCGCCATTATTTAACCTAAGCCTCAGATGCTTAAAGGACTTAACATAAATTCAATTCGCGCCATTATTTGGCCTGAGCCACAGATGCACAAAACCCTTAAAATAAATTCAATTCGATTCGCGCCATCACTTTTTTTTTTTTTTTTTACCTCAGCCACAGATGCCTGAAGCCTTAAAATAAATGCAATTCAATCGCGCTACTACTTGGTTTTCGGCCTACAATAATGAACTGTTCGCTGAAGTTGAACAAGGCGCTGAACGTAGTTAAACTCTTTCTTGAGCACAGAAATTTTTAGTCATTCGAAAGATATCGGAGCTTAAATGGCTCTCTGAGCGCCCACCACGTCGAATGCAGTCAATATTAGAAAAGATCTTTCAGAGTTTCATGTTCGTGGTAGACATTGGTTTGATGCTGCTCAGGATATAATCCAATGGCGATTTTTGTTACTGCAGCGATGCGCTTGCGAGTTCCGTAAGCCATAGAGTTAGTTAGATGTTATATACACAAGAAAGACATCTCTGCAAATTTGGAAAATAGACGAACTTCAAATCTTTTCACCAGCTGTTCCAGCTATAAAAGTTTTTTTTTTTTTTCCACACAACGAATTTTCATACTAACATCAGCTTGCTTGGCTGATTCCAAGTCCCGTTTCTGTCAAAATGTATAAACCTGTGAAGTAAATTTGCTAAAATGCGTTGTTGGAAGAAACATGGCTCAACAGCAAAACGTGTTAATATTTTTCCGGATTTAAAAAAGTAATGGACAGACATACAGGGAAAACCAGTGAAAGAACTATTTTTAACTTGAGACATTAATCAGATCAGCAATTTTTACCAGAAAAGAGGGACAGGTTATTAGTTTTGAAGACAATCTCTGAACTTGGAAAAAGAAAACTTGTCGTTAAGTAATGTTGTTTCAGAAAGTCCTATTGTTTATCTATTTCACACAAAATCTCTCTTCTTTGCACATCTCCAAGCACACAATAGAACCGCATAAGAAAACATGGTTCTAACAAATCCAGCTATTATTCCTTTGTTAATGGCTGCTTGGAACGATCAAATTTATTGCTTCATTTTTTTGCCCTTTATTCACTCTCGGAAACCTTGGCATCGTACCAAGAGAGCTCAACCAAGTTTAAGCACTTCAAATTAGCAACAAAACATCATGACGCAATTTCTGTCAAACTATGCTGTATTTTGAAAATGAGAACTCACACATTCAATAATGCACAAATGCACTGGAATACTACAAAACTCAAATCAAGGTAAGAAAACTTCACGAATATTAACGAAGTTCTTTAACTTTTTTTAAATTAAAGAAACGAAGTGTAGAAATGACTGAATATGACAGTTCTAATATATTCTTCGAGTAGTATCACACTATGTAAGAATTTTTCCGATTTACTTTGTTCTTTAAAAAGTAGAAGAATGCAGATATTGCCTGAATTTTCAACACATTTTGAAATATAGTGGTTCAGAAGAAAAAGGAGCATCTCGTAATTTACAAGAGCAGTGGAAAAGGAAGTCAAATCGATTTCATCTTGTGCCGAAGACAACATCTTAAGGAGATTAAGAACTGCAAGGTCATAGAGTGCTGATTGTGGACTGGGAGTTTGCAGGTAGAAATAATAGGATGCCGCGAAATGGAGAGCCCAAAATTAGATGATGGAGACTGAAAGAACCGTGTTAATTAGGCCGCGCAGTGCCAACTGTGACCGGGCGCGTCCACGAGTTGCGGATAATGGAAAGGCCCCCAGACATGAGGGCCAGCTGCGAAATACGCAGATAAATCTGACGAATAAGCAGTCGCGGACAATTCGGCTAAGGGAGACAACCCTGACAGAAAATCACCGTTGCCTTGCGGTAGATGGATGGTTCCATAAAGGATAGGGTAAGAGGACCCCAACAGAAAACTCCTGGTCCTCCAAGTTGGGGGTTGGGCGTAGGGTTAACTACCCCACAGCGTTAAATATCAGCGGGTTATGAAGCTTCAAGATTTGCCTCGGATTAAGGACGGAAGTAAAAAGAGATTAGCTCGGCGCATGAATATGGACTGGAATATCGGAACATGGAATGTACGAACACTCAGAAAGGCCGGCAGATTGAAAATACTACTACAACAACTACAGGAATACGAAATTAAAATAGCAGCAGTCCAAGAAACAAGATGGAATGATAAGAATGTTTGGGACACGAAAAATTTTACAATATTGAGCAGCGGAAAAAACTAACAGAAGAAAGAAGGAGGGGTTGCCTTTATAGTAGAAATATCGATGAAAGGTAATATAACGGAGATTAAGCCTGTTAATGAGAGGATATGCTACATCAGACTGAGAACAAGATTTAATAATGTATCGATACTGAATGTCTACTCCCCAACAGAGGAGGCAGAAGGGACGGAAAAAGATGAATTCTATGAGAGACTTACACAAATATACGAGTCCCTACCTCAGTATGATGTAAAAATTGTGCTAGGAGACCTAAATGCACAAATTGGAAGAGAGGAGATAATATGAAAGAAAAACTGAGACATAGCCTACATCAGAAATCAAATGATAACGAACATCGATTAATACAGTTTGCATCTAGCCACAATGCAATAGTTAGCTCTACAACTTTTCAACACAAAAAAATCCATAAAATAACATGGCGTTCACCCGATGGAAAAGTACACAACCAAATTGATCATGTTATAGTTAACAGAAGATATGCAAGATGTATAATAGACGTAAGAAATCAGAGAGGCGCGGACGTAGGAACACACCACTACCTAGTAAGAATCAAATTTAGGTGTAGAATTCAACTAAAAAAGAGAGCCACAGTATTACGAAATGTATCTTTTGATATAGATAAACTGCGAGATAGAAAAGAGAAAAATATCACGAAGAAGTACGAAAAGCAATAAGGAATGAAAAACAACAAAGATCAACAGGTGGTGACAATGCAAATAAAGTAGAATCCATGTGGAACGGAATGAAAAAAGCATAATAACAGCAGCAGACCTAACGATAGGGAAAGTAACATTTAAAGAAGAAAAATAACTGGTTCGACAAAGAATGTGAAGAAATAGTACAGACAAGACGACAAGTGTACAAGAATTTTCTCAATAGGCCTACAAGAAGAAAGAAAGAAGAAATGGATAAGATGAATAAGGAAGTAAACAGAATATTTGCAGAAAGAAGAAGAGAGAGTGGACGAGACAACAAATATCTCACACAGAAGAAAACATGAGAGAGATTAGAACGGCAGAAGCATACAAAAAAATCAAGAAAATAAGAGGATTCATTGTGCAAACGACAATGTGTAAAGATAAGGAAGGCAAAATTATAGGGGACGATACAAGGATAAAAGAAAGATGGCGGGATACTTCCAAACCTTACTGAACCCACAAGAACAGGATCAAGAAGAAATGAACAACAGACAGGAACAACGAACAGATACAAATTACAATGGGACAGAAGATAAAGAATGTATAACAGATATACCCACAACAGACGAGATCAAGAGGAACATACAAAAACTAAAAAATGGAAAAGCAACAGGGTATAATAATATACCAGCCGAATTAATAAAATATGGAGGAAGGGAAGTTGAAGAACTATTTCAGCAACTGCTAGCAAAAATATGGGTGGAAGAAGAAACCCCAGAAGATTGGAGAAAAAGTATCATAGCCCCATATACAAGAAAGGCGACAAAATAAATTGTAACAACTATAGAGGAATATCTTTACTGTGTAGTGCATAAAAGGTATTTACCGGCATATTGAAGGAAAGAATGGAACTAATAGCTGAGAGCATTATAGGGGAATATCAATCGGGATTTAGAAAAGGAAGATCGACTACAGACCAAATATTTGTCATGAAACAGATCTTGGAAAAATGAGGCGAATACGAAATAGAGACTCACCAGATCTACGTAGACTTTCAACA
>JAGDQP010049628.1:0-14450 GCA_022664845.1 Lepisma saccharinum | reverse complement strand
TTTGTATAAATAAAGATATTTGTATAAATTGAATTTTAAAATAACTTCGCAACAGTGACAACTGAGTGTTTGGCTTTGGGAACACCAAAAACGTTTTCATATTGTGTTGAATAATGTTTCTGTTAACTCTGGGGTAGATGTGTCAAACTGTCAACGAAAAAAGTAAATTGTTTAAAACAGTTTTCAGCACTGGTGAACTGGGTGACGCGGAATTCCTCTACGACCTGCTTCAGTTCCTAGTCAACGTATGCACGTGTATGGATCTGTATATGCAACATTCAGACAGATATACAATCTTTCAATGTTATAATGGGTTAGTGCGAATAAAATTATCATATTCACGCTATGTTGGAAACCCACCTCATGAACACAACACTGAGGTCACGCGTCTAACGTCACAAACTAGAGTACACAAACAATCAGTGTGTTGATGAACAGGGTCGTATGAAAGTGCACCATGGAGAAGTCACAATTGCGAGTGATTTTCCTTTATGAATTCAAACTTTGGTATTCTGCACAGCAAGCCGAAAATACATTAACGATGCATTTGGGACAGGAATTGGGAATAAACGCACTAATCGTCGTAACTTTATAAAATTTCGTTCCTGTGACACAACATTGCAAAATGAGTCCTGTGGGCACCGCCCAACATCATGTTCGGATGAGGTGCTCAGAAACACCATGGAAGAGGACATTTCAGATGAAAAATGAATTTGCAATGTCAGTTGTAAACGCCCAAGACAATGATTAGATCGTGTTCAACGTCCAGTACGGTGTCCTAAACCAGTTCTCCACCAACGGAAGGTGTTATTGCTCGTATGGTGGTCTATGGTTGGAGTGATCCATCATGTCTGTCTCAGACGAAGTGAAATCATCACTCCTGATCGTTACAATGATGAACTCCAAGAAATGTACCGTAAACTTGTCCGCAAGCATCCAGCAATGGTCAACAGGTATGGTGTTCTCATGTTGTATGACAATGCTTGCCCACGAATGTCGAAAAAAAAACCATGCAGGATTTCCATGAGTTGTAATAGGAAACCTCTCCTTACCCCGTTCTCTCTCCCACTGACTACCACGTCTTCCGGCATCTCGGTCACTTCTTGGTAGGGAAGAACTTCCGTGATGATCGAGCGATATAACATGCAGTTGAGCATTTCTTGGCATCGCAGATTCAAGATTTCTTACGCCGCGAAATTCAATCATTGGCTGAGCGATGGCAACAACAGTGTTTCGTGCAGACGGCAACTACTATGTTTAACCAGATAATGTAGTTTAGATTTCCTTGGCCTTTGGACATGACGCTTATGGGGTGGACATTTAATTCGCGCCAATCTAACGTATTATATAACTAGTTCATCTTCCACTCATGTCTAATTGCATGTATTATGAGCAGCTGTTCCAATCATACATATCGTAAAATATTTATTATCTTGCAGTATGTAGGGTTTAATTCAATTAGTATAGCTTCTTAACTACATATGTGAAAGTACCTCTAAATTAAAGATATGTTAATAGTATTAAAAATTAGTAACTTTTTAAAAAAACAAAGAAACGAAGGCTCGTATTTTTTCGAAAAGAAATAAATTTTTAAATCACAACACTATGCCCACTAACTAAATGCGTTACATGGTTTTAAATTTAGCCGGTACTCACCGATATGGTGTACCGGGACTTCTTTCAATTCGCATCTATAGTATCCCAGCTTGTTAAAATGAACACGTTAGAATTTCAAAATTATGGGACCAGATCTTTAAAATTTAAACACTGAGCCATAATATGAAAAATCCCCGTTTGCTGTCTGGAAGATGAACTGCTCTTAAAATACGCTCCCGGAAAAGGAAAACTTGCCAGCAACTCCGCGTTATTATTATTATTTTTAAAATTAATAGTGAGTACCGGAACTTCTTTTCTTTCAATTACACCACTGGGATTGACACTGATTTCTTTGAAATATGCTTCTTGAATATAAAAGGAATTGAATTTGAGTTTTATTTTTGACCTTTAGGCATCTTATGCTCAGGCCGAGGTAGAGGAGGGGAAATGATTGGGGAAGGTGTCGGCCACTACTATCCAGTCATTTGCCTGGCGTGACTAAGGAAAAACCCTGGAAAAACTTCACTCACCGCTAGAAGTGCTTGGGAGCACCTTCAGTGGCGTTTATTAACACTCCTAACGGTGTTTCTGACTACCGGTAGAGGTGTTTGTCAACACCAGAAACGGTGTTGGACACCCCGGATGGTGTTAACCAACACTAGAATTGGTATTACCCAGCACTGGAATTGTTCTATTACACCTTTTGGGGTGGCAATAAACACCAATAAGTTTTTTGAGTGTACTATGTACGCATGATAGTTTGTTAGATAGGCACTCAAAGAGCTAAATGATGACACTCTTATCTTAATTGGTGATCCATGTAGGTTACTGGTAACGCTCGCTTCCTTCTAACCAAAAGGTCCCGGGTTCGATTCCCGGTGGGGACACACATGGTTCGGAACCCACGTTAAACTGTAGGTCCCATCCTTAGAAGCTCCCTAGCTCGTTCAGGACGTTAATAACAATTTACTCTTGTCTCAATTTCGCCAAAAAATATGGACGAATCACGCACTTTTTCTGTGGTCTTCAATTGGTAGTCTTTGTATGTATTCAATTGAATTTGACATTTATGGGCTATAGGTATCTATGACTCAAGTAGGGGTGGGGCGAGAATGTGGGACTTCTTAGTAGGCTAGCGTCAAGTTTCAAATGTACCATCTCAGCATTAACCTTGTGTGACTAAAGATAACCATGATCGTTACTCAGTGAAGATGACCTTAACAGGGGTCGAATGCAGAATTTACTGAACATGGAACGAACGTTCTGCTTACTGAGCTCTGGCTACTCGTGTTTAATGGAGCGTATGGTATACGTTAAAGAACTCTTTTTATAGTTCACACAAAACATAAAGTCAATTCTGCATTAAACTTTTGTATGCTCCATTATCACATAGGAGAGAGAGAAATCTGCCCTTTCAACTGAAGGTGGACATTGTAACAAATGTTTGCTGAGGTGATGGATATATATCCATGGATGTTCATGTATTTTAGTCGTATTATAGATAATGCTGACATTAAGTTTCCTTTTTTATTTCATTATTATTGTCATATATCTTAATTATAATGCATTAAGCACCTACCCAAATATAACTGGGCATCTTACACTAATGTGTTGGTTAAGATGCCTATATTCATATACCAGTTAAGGGCTCATATATATTCATTGTATATACATCTATCTTTGTGTACTTCAATCATTATGAGGATGCGAGTTCAAAATATATATGTGCTAAGTTTTACTTTTGGGTTCTTTCCTATGACACCTAAACCAAACTGTGTGTATATTTCCTCAATCCACTGTACATTAAATATCAAAGATAGAATGCATGTAAATGGTATAAAGAAGGGCAAACACTCACGTTCTCAACCATATGTGTGTATCAATATAAAGAAATTCGTGAAAATTATCTATCATTCACTTTAAATTGCGATTGAACAAAGGATGAGGCTCTAATTTGTATTTTCTAAATGAATGAGAAAGTACTCTGTAAGACACACCTTACCATTGATGAATAAGACACACAAGTAATCATACGTCTATGAGTAATACACCAACCAAATTTGTAACAAATCATCCTTAAATGATGATTTCTGGATGACTTAAATCTGATCTTTGATTGGCTGAGTAGAAAGATACCATATTGAAGCAACGTGTTTTAATTTGGATCTAATGATAACACGATAAAAGCAGTAATTTTCGATAATTCTGTACATTGATTAAATATAAAAGCAATTAATTTTCTGGCTTCAATGGTATTAATCCCATCAACATGGATACTCAATTCTAACGTACTGTCGAATATTATTCCTAGGTACCTTATATACTTGACAATATTAGCGTTGGATAAACTGTAATTCCTTATAACAATAATAATATATTATAATCCATTGTGTTTTACCATCTGATATTTCAGATAAAATGTGAAAAGTACTGGCCTGACGAAGGTGAAGACATAATTCACGGAAATATTAAAATCGTGAATTACAAGAACGATGTCTCTGTAGACTACACATTGAGACATTTCACAGTGTCTCTAAAGGACAGGAAGCGAGAAGTAAGTATACTCTCATTTATTATTAAGATGAAGGAAGGATCTTAGCAGTTACAACTGGTTTAATTTGATGCATTTATATGAGTTAGAGCATCTGCAGACGAGACTACTAACAGCGCTTCTAAAACAAGCGCCACTGTTCGTGAGTTCTAGAAATACATTAAGGACGTTCACACACTGCTAATGGTTAAAGCTTTTGGTTTCGACGCGAGTAGTGGACACAACAATTAGTAGTGGTCACATGGGGCTGCAACCGAACCATTATACAAGAGTAACACTGAGTTACTAAACAAACAGTAGACCGAAACTAATTATTTACCTTATATTTGTTCAATCTTTCCCGATTAAAGCAGATTCACTTTTCCATAATCTCAAATCATTACAGAAAGCAGTGGGTCTGAAGACACCTTTTAAATACAATGGCTGAAGATAGAAACTCAATCCTCGGGGGTTGGAAATGAAGTTCCTAGCCAGCTGGTGTTTGATTCCAGGCAATAAGAAAACACGGTAAGGTTCGTGGTCTGGATTGCAAAGAGAATTGGTCATTGCTTAGATGTTTGAAGCCCTGAAAAGCCCCAAAGCCGATGTTGTTGTCTGGCTAGGGGCATTGTCTCGGAGGACAATTATTCGACTTCGTGCCCATTTATCAGGAACCTCTTGCAAGACTACGGTAAAAAATAATTGTGTATCATTAAGCATTAATGGTCCGACTTCTCCCAAGCTGCGCTGTCAGAATATGCTTAAGTGAAGAAGCTGGCAACCATTTATTTGTCAACCCTTCGTCCTTTCTTGACTTTTGTTGCTGGAAAGTCTGGAAAGACGCACTCACTACCCCGACTGGCGTTTGGTCTCAGATTCACGACAATACTCAAAATTTCCGTCACGAGTTATAATGTTGTACGCTGCATTGGAATCTCATTGCTGAAAGCTGTCATGGATTTTCGTGCACCAGTCAACTCGAGCCTGTTTTTCACCGCAGTCAGTTTATATTAGATCCACATGCTTTTGCACATGTCAACCCTTGATCATTTCCACCATACGACGCAGTCAGTCTACATTTTCCTGTGTTATCGCTGTCAAAGGGATCTAAAGTTGCTCTTCTGCCGCAGCTGTTGTCGTCCACGCTTGAACTCACTCAACCATTTAAACACAGAAGAATTCCTCCTGAAATGTCTGTTGGAGTCGTTCGTAGCTTTCCTCTTGAGACAAATCTACAAGAAAATCATAGATAATAACAATCCCTCGAAAATTTTCTCGTACTAGCTCCATTTTTCTGATGTGACACCAAGGCAGTTCAACTTGTTCCGAACAGTCAGCACTGATAGTTACTACTTCTGTAGCCTGGACAAATTGTGATTGAACTTAGAAGTAACTGAAATATAATCTCTGTTAATGGTTTCTTATATAAAATTTGCTAAAAACAAAACGATGGTGAAAAGTCTACTTGGCTCCGATAGGGCGTAGGTCTACTATGACGTTTTTCCAATATGGCCGCTACGTATACGCAAGAAACTGGTGTTTCGAAATGTATCTTCTTTGAAACTACACATGAATATGTTTTACTACTCCATTATTATTTTAAATAGAAACATATTTAATTTAAAACAAGAAAATATTGTACGGGACCCAATATGTGGATTTTCAATATGGTCGTGAAATAAAATCATGCATTAAATTGCTTCCTCTTGAACATCATTTTTAATAAAATTTTATTAAATATATATCGTTCGCATTCCGCCAATACGTCTGTTTTATTTACTTTTATACTTTCAGATGAAATTCCTACTTAAAATTAAGTAACTTTTAAAATTTCAAACAACCGTAAGGGTCCAATAATCCATACTTGCGGTACGTAACTGGGGATGGGAATTGCGTCAGGAAAGTCTTGACACCACCGAAGCCAAACACCAGAGCCGAATGATATATTGAAATTTGTCAACTGTGCTTGAAGCATAATACAATGTGTTACGCTCCAATGTGTGTTCAAAAGACAGGGAATAATGTGTTCAAAGTGCTTGCACAGACTATGAGCTGTTGTAATTATATGGACGTTGACATGGATAATGAATGATGCAACAGAGTAAATATATTTGTGTATATTCCAGATTTTATAGACAAAAAAGATAAAATTTCAAAATTAATTAATCTTGTGTTCGGGAGTTTCTGCTCTTCCACCAAGCGCCTCTCCAGGTGGTGATAAGGGAATGTCGACGTGATATGGTAGGTATCAGAACTATTCAGGGGCAGATCAAAACCAATACTCCTGCTTTGTGGTTAGTAGATGAATCTGCAAAAGCTAATGGAAGATTTGCCCTATCAAAACATATCGTGATGAAGAGTAACTTCACCATTACCACCCTGTTCCTCAAGATGAATGACATCTACAAGCCTCAGAGTCAGAGGACGACATTTTTAACACTTGCCTTTACTTCGATGTCGTAGAGCCGACAACCCTAAACCACTAAACAATGTCAACAAACAGTAAAAAATAATTCTGTGGGTTCTCCTATGGTAAAATATTACGGAGATAATCTAGTATCTCATTCGGATCTCCGGACGGGTTCTACTCCAAAGAACTCCAAGAACAGGATTATTAAAGACATTAAAATATGAACATGGAACATATGAATATTGTACGAATGTGCTCTCTTGAGACGATAGTACTCGAGACTGAGAAGTACAGGATGGACACATCAACGATACAAGAAGTTCGGCAGTCGGCAATTAAAATACACTTTCTACTACAGGGGAACTCAATCACAACATTTTTGAACTGAAATCCTCATTAAGAACATTACTCTCCGGCGGTTCAGAATATAGCTTTCGCTAATGAAAGGCTATTATCCTACATTACGATACGTACTAGATGGTACAGCACGGTATTCATATTTAGCCGACTGATGAAATTGATTATATCGCCAAAGATACGATGAGTTGGATAGGTTGTTTGACGGATTACCGAAGTATAACACGAAAAATGCGCTGGTGGATTTCATCGCAAAGGTAGGCAGGGAGGAAAGTTTTAGACCTACTATAAGCAAATCAAGTCTTCAGGAAAAAAGCAACAACAATAGCGAAGGACTGATAACTTTTATGGTTTTGAAACATCTGATCGTAAACAGCGCGTATTTTGAACACAAAGAAATACAGAAATACACAAGGATATTTTCAGATGGCAAACACATCCAGATCGATCACGTTTAGTAGACAGGCATAGACAAATCCTAATTGGTGTTTTTAGGGCTTACAAAGGAACGGAAGATGATACTGGCCATTATTTAATGATCTCAAAGATGAGGGGAAAATATTGTATCGCAAACAAGAAAATCAATGCTTTAAAACAGCTAAATTCGGCGTAAATTTATTAGACAACTCAAGCCTAAAAGCTGATTACCAACTTGAAATCCCAAATAATTTAGAAATCTTCGGTGACTATATTCATCATAAAGATTATATTAATAATATTAATGGCATTGATGTGATAATATGTGGGAGGCAATTGATGATGCAGTGAAGGGCGTAGTAAAAGGACATGTAGGTGAGAAGAAACAACACAGAAACAAGCCTTGGTTAGTCAAAGGATGCATTAAGCTTCGTGAGCACTAAAACTGAAAAAACAAAAACTACTACAGTAACGTAAAACGTAATGCCATACGATTAGAAACAAAAAAACGAAACTATAGAAAATTGAATAGATAGAGGAAAACGGTAAGACAAATGACGTCAGAGATCTGTACAAAGAGTTAACACGTTAAGTAAAGGTTACGTATTAAGGCTTAGGATGATTAGAAATGAACATGGAGACCTTCAGGATGATTTGAATGAAATTCTGAAAAGAGGAAATGCTATTTCCACAAACTTCTTAATATACACACAGGTGGAATAAGCAGAAAATAATCTGTATATTAAAGGCATGAACAATACTTTGCTACCTTTTCATTACATGTGGTATTACCAGCCCTTAAACACTTATTAACGCACCGCAAACATTTTTGGATGATTATTAATACGAAGATTACAGATTCAATGAAAGATTTAGCCAAAACATGTATTCACATTACGTACTAAGAGGGTTTGGCGGCCACATTAAAAAATCATCATAGCGGCCTTATGCACGTTCGGAGAGTCGTAGACGTTTCACCATCGCCCTTCTTTTCAGGTATTGTCTCATAAGAAACCACTAACAGAAATTCTATTTCGATTATTTCTAGAGTCACCAAAATTCTGGCTTACTTTCCTAGGCTACTGTACCGGCATACTCCACAGACTCATAACTACAACATAACCGTGTGACGTCACCCTGTGCCATTCAGTGTTGCCATATCTAAATATTTCAGTGTTACATATATATTATTAGCACGTTCGTTGCACCACGATGGCACTGCTAACATCCGAAGTTTGGATATCAATCCCAATGACTCATGTCTGTTGGAGGCGGTCGAATCTTCTCAGAATGGACGAAAAAATATAATTCTTTGTCTGTTCTTCCTTCACGTAAGCAGCATCGCCAAAATTTCGTACTTTCTACGTCCATGTTAACTGGAAATTTTTTACGTTGAACGGGCATTTAAACCGGCGTTGGTAGCTCTGACATAGATCTAACAACAAATCACTAAGCAGTGCATTTAGTTGCCTTGCTTGAAGGGAGCGTTTTAGTTCCACAGCGTTACTCTAACTTGCCTCCAAATTAAACCTACCGAGAAATAATTATGTGTACTGCGAATTCTCTCAGTTGGAAGGAACGTGCAAATTGAAAATATATCTAATTTCCCCCAGTATATACATTCCCTTAAAAGCTTAGGGAAATATTTTTATATATGTTTCAACTTAAAATTTGGATACTTTTAAGGTTAATAAATGAAGAAAAACATTTAGAAAATAATTTTATTCAATAAACAGGTAAGTGTAACGAACTCTACAATAATTATATTTTCCGGCGTTTACGGAATTATAACTATATTTTATAATAATTATAATTATATTTAACGAACTCTACATGAATATTTTCAGGCGTTTATATACTTGTATATGATTTGTTTAAATTACTTCAAGAGATTCCATTCAAATTCAGGCAGTTCAACTGTATTGATTTGGGTAATTATCTTTCTATGAACTGTCGATGGAAATTTAAAGAGTCCCGAACAGAAAAACGCCGTAGTAAATCCAGCTATATTTGCATTACTAAACTGTATTGCAAATTTATAGTAATCGTAAACATAATTGTGCTACGGTAACGACAGGTTTGTGCTAAGTTGTCTATTTTTGGTATTGTTGTATAGTTGTGACTCCTAATCAATGATAACTAAATTTTACATTGTTGGGAAAATCATATGTACGCCTGATAGGACCGCATTCCTTCATGACGTACAAATTTGACAATATATTTATTTCGGTTTGAATCATAATGTTTGGTTGTTGGATACACATGGACAGAAAATGAAGGTATTATAGTCACTAGAACAATACAGTTACCTGGAACACTGTACGATTGGAAGCCATCTTGTTTTTTCGAATCCAGAGAAATTAGAAAAATGTAGTTAAGGATGACGAAATATTTGTTATGGCATCATGTTGTATGTATTATGACATGAGTATTTTTGTTATGAATACGAAGAATAATTGTATTGTACAATTTTAAGTAGTTTTATGTAGTTTCGAAATGTTTTAACATTTTGTTAATGCATTGAAAAGTTGCTCAATATATGAAGTTACTCTAGCTACTATTTCTAAAGGCCAGAATACAAGACTATTGATAATTCTGGAATCTGAATTTGTAATCAACATTTACAAATGTATGTATGGTATGCTAATATGTATTGTATTATTCTCGAATGTAATGGAACATGTTTCAGTCATAATAATGAAGAGGTTTAAGCATTCTCTTGTGCTCAGTAATCCTGAACAGTAGCAACATTTAGGTGTATTTGGACATTGAGGGACTGTACGATCATTACATTGTTGGCAGTGCTTTTATTGTTTTGGTAGTTGAAGTTCTGATAAGATACGATAAAATGAATTTAATGGGCAGTAACAGCACAATGTGGAAGTTCTGTATGAGAATATTCAACTTTGTAACCTTGTCTGTAGTTATAGGCTCTAGCTGTCAGTAAATTAGTGATGGGTTCTGGATGATTGGAAAGTATACGTACCATGTAGATAGATGTACACAGTTTGGTTTTAATACGGATACACTTTATAAGTAGATGACCTTCGGTTTTGGGTTCTTGTCCAATTTCGTCATCTGTTAGATCTGGAGTGACTCATCATATTACTATGGATATTATTGGCCCTTTACGCGGGGGTAGTGGCTGTTTCAAGCTAGGAGCATTGAGTAGAGCGTATCTCGAAGGAGTTCCGAATATTTGCAGGCTGTGTTTGTCTCGTAATCTTGTGGCTAGGTTATGATTTGAAGATTTTAATATGATGTCATTTTCTGTTAGGGCTCTTAACACATATTTCAGAATTTGTTAAAGCAGCAATTTGTTATTTTGGAATTTGGAGTCGAAGTTTGTAAGAAGAAAGGAATGTTCTCCAGCTCCTGAGGGAGAGTATTCGTTATCACTGTGCACCATCTCATGATTAGAATCTGAATCGCTGATAGTGAGTGTTTTCTGGACAGTGGAGGGGAATTGTCAGTGCTGAGCGATGTAGCAAGCTGATCGGGAGGGCGTTTTTGATGTGGTTTTGTTCTTGACTTTATAGTAGCTGAGTACAATTGAGGATCGGGTGGTATTGGAACATTTCGTAGATGATCTCTTTCAGAATCATGATGTGGCGTAGTAATATATGACAGTATCTCCTGGATGGTTCTATATCGATGTGAAGCGATAAGCAGAATGTACACATGTGACAGGCGTGTCGTATTGGCGTGTTTAATGAATCCTTGTTTAGTAGTGATGAGTGATTTCAACGTAAGGCAACCCGCTTGGATAGACGTCCAGTCTCTCTCTCTCTCTCTCTGAGTGTGTGTATGTGTAGTTGTAGATGCGTTGATGGACCCTTGGCTGAGATAACGTAGAGATAATGTACGTTACGTATCGGGTAAAGAATAAATCAATTTTCTACAAAAACATTTTGTTCATAATGAAAAATTTAAATTATACAAATAGACCCATCGTCATGGAATAATATCGATCCATGTCGGTAACCGATGTTTATATTGATCAATGTGGTAAACCGATGTTTATTCAAGAGATGCATCTGGTAATAAAATATAAAATTTCATGTTGTTGACAAGACGCGGCCAGCTTTGTTTGGTGACAAAGAATTTGTTGATCGTTGAAGCATGTTGAATTTTGAAAGTAACATGTCCTTCAACAGGAAGGACATAAACAAATAAAGCGTTAAAAGTTGATTGTGCTTTTTTCCCCAAGGATACTTTGACAATATTTATAGTAATATGTATTATCTTGGTTATAGCACACCACCAGTGTTGGGGGTCATTTTACACTTTTGTTTCGTTTGTACGGTAGGAAGTAGCGTATTTTCTCGAGGCCATGTTGTTAAGAGAGGTTCCCCTTAGTAGGAGGATAAGTTAAAGTTTGATTTACTTACTTTCGTTTTACATAATTGTTTCAATTGAAGCTGTTTCATTGCAATTGTGGCCATTGTAATCTTCACAAAATATAAAAATATAAAGGTAAAAATAGAAGAGATGTGAAATACTTACAATAGAGCGGAGCTACAAATTTTAGCATGAGCGCAACATTGAAAATAACAAAAGTTTACAAACTGGCAGTGGCTGATAAATTTTGCAATCCATTATTACAGTGAAGTGATGTAACTTTAGCTTCAGAAAAATGGTATTGTTTACATAAGTAGTAGCTTTGTTTTACAATTTCTAACGTGCTTTATTATTTCTTGTTGGTGTGTCTATGTTGGTGATCCTATATAAAAGGGGGGTTCATTCTAAAAAATCGTTACATTATGTTCACAGTGTGAATGATGATATTGAGCGACGTCGATGCCCAATATTGAGTAACGTGCATGATCGATGTCGATCGATATCGTTAACTGATATTGGACAAGATGTTTGCCATCCAACATGGAACCCATGTCGCAGAGCGATGAAAATCGATCTCGTACAATTCAATATGCCCTTATCTTCTGACATGAATGTGCTATTTGGGAAGTCTGATCCAAGAAATTCCACTGCCCCTGCGGAGAAAGTACACAAGGAAAGGTGCAGGAAGGTATCAAAACAACCTTGCAACATTGGTCTACTAGGTAAATCAGCGGCATCGAGTTTCCAAGTGATTTGATTTCTTAATCTGCAAGCATCCGTTCCGTAAAGATCGGTCTGTAAATGCGTGTGGTAGCAAAGAATATATATATATATCTTATACATACATACTAAACTTAGAATCATGGTCTGAAGCACTCAGTGTTGCTATCCATACTCTCAATTGTCGAAGTTATGTTACAGGAAATATTTAGCCATACAATCCAAAGCAATTTCTGATCATAAAAGTTTATTAGCTTTTAGAACACATAAGTGTGCCCACTATACTGAAAAATGTTTTCTTTTTATTGTTTACTGATGAAAGGGTGTCTAAACATGATAAACCTTTCAAAAACAACTCAATTTTTGTTGCTGCCACATTGAAAGTTACAGTCCGGGCCACTTTAAGGTATTTTGAGCGATAAAATTAAAAAAGTTTAAAAAGGTATAACAAGTTGAAGAAATAAAGCCTGCTTAGAGTGAACCAAGTTAAAATTCATGCAATCACGCGTAAGGTCCTCTGTTCGATCCCAGTCCGGCACGCACTTTTTTCTTAGTACAAAATGATTGAGCTACATGTAGTGTAAATTATAACAATCACTTGTTTCCCGACGATTTTACCACGAAAAGTTTTACAAATCTTCGTTGGGATGGAAGATGGATTAAAGAAACTCAATAAAGTTGTTTATCATAACCCATCAAAATAACCTACGTGCTGGGTTAGATCAACTCACTTGATCTAACCGTTTTAGTTGTATTGCTGTAACCTAGTACTTATTAACCTCTATATTTATCAAATCACTTTGTTACGTTAACCCATTGTTGGGTTGGAAGTAATCTTTTATTTTTGCCGTGTATGAAAAGACATGTGAGTCACAAACATCACATGTAAATATTTATCATATGAGAAGAAAACGCTAACTTTATGTTAATTATTTGGTATTCATTACAATTTGTCTTAAGTAGTCTCTTAAATTTTAATTAAAATAATTATCGAAAACTACTATTAACCCGTATATTAAGTCACCCTTTTAAGGGCCATTCTGGCTCAGTTGGTAGAGCACTCACCTGTGGTGATGGGGGTCGTCGGAACAATCCCTGCTTATGCCATGTGGGCTTTGTTGTGGACAAACACTGTGTGCGTTGGTTTTCTCGGGGTTCTCTCGTTTCCTCCCAATTTCTTCGTTCCTCCAATTCATCCCATCATCATCCATACGGCCTGAGCCATAGTTGCCTAAAAGACCTTAAAATAAATTCAATTCAAATCCAACATACCCTTTTAACAATAACCAATTGAATTGAATATTTTGTTACTTCATCAAAATTTGGAAATCTCCTTTCCTAAATCTAACTTTCTAATTTCATTTTTAGGTGAATCAGTTGCACTTCACGTCATGGCCTGGGGTTCATTGGTACTCGCAGTCTGTTGCATCATTTCTTAAAGTCCTTCTTAGTTTACCCACAAGGGATGCTCCCATCCTGGTTCATAGCAGGTAAGTTTATTATTATTGTTTGTATGGGTATTGTCACGGTGATCGGATCGGAACCCGAAAAGCAGGCAAGTTTGAATTCTATTGTCGGGCATCTTGACTTAATGCATATTTTTTTAGGTTCACTACTTGCATGATACGGATTATATATTTAGTAGATACCTGCTACCACCTTCACTTCTTCCATAGTTATAACATCCTTGTAAGACGTGACAGTATGTAGCCTTAAATAGAGCTGAAATCGGGCCACTTTTGGTGACTCCATCTGACCTAAACATAAGTGACCTTGACCCAAATAACCTATTTGATTCTGTAACAGGATATTCGAGCATTGAGTAATGCCTCAGACGACACGTACGGAGCGGCCGTAGCCAAGTTTGTAGAGAGGTGGCTCAACAAGCGGAAGGTGCTAGGAACGATGCCAGCTACCACCTAATGTGACTGAGGTTTTTCTATTTTTCCCCCATAACATTTTGATGGTACATACAAAGTAGGCCCTAGCCGAATAACTTCCAATATCACTTCTCATTCTCATGGGGTGAAACCGCTGTCTCGGGCTCTCCCTAAAACAAATACTAGACCCTATTTAAAT
>JAGDQP010049627.1:2846-13641 GCA_022664845.1 Lepisma saccharinum | reverse complement strand
GACACCGATCAAATATCTCCAGGACACCGATCAAATATCTCCAGGACACCGATCAAATATCGCCAGGAAACCGATCAAATATCTCCAAGACACCGATCGAATATCTCAGGACACCCATGAAATATCACCAAGACACCCATCAAATATCTCTAAGACACCCATCAAATATCTCCAAGAAACCCATCAAATATCTCCAGGACACCGATCAAATATCTCCTAGACAATAATCAAATATCTCCTAGCCACCGATCAAATATCTCCTAAACATCGATCAAATATCTCCGAGACACCGATCAAATATCTCAGGACACCAATCAAATATCTCCAGGACACCGATCAAATATCTCCAGGACACCGATCAAATATCTCCAGGACACCGATCAATAACTCAAGGACTCCGATCAAATATCTCCTAGACACCGATCAAATATCTCCTAGAAACCGATCAAATATCTCAGGACACCCATCAAATATCTCAGGACACCCATCAAATATCTCCAAGACACACATCAATCATCTCCAAGACACCCATCAATTATCTCCAAAACACCCATCAATTATCTCCAAGACACCGATCGAATATCTCCAAGACACCGTTCAAATATCTCCAAGACACCGATCAAATATCTCCAAGACACCGATCAAATATCTCCAGGACACCGACCAAATATCTCCAAGACACTCATCAATTATCTACTGGACACCGACCAAATATCTCCAGAACACCGACCAAATATCTCCAAGACACCGATCAAATATCTTCATGACCAATCAAATATCTCCAAGACACCGATCGTATATCTCTACGACACCGATCGAATATCTCAGGACAAAGATCGAATATCCCTAAGACACCGATCGAATATCTCCAAGACCCTGATCGAATATTTCGAAGACAAAGATCGAATATCTCCAAGACAAAGATAGAATATCTCAGGACAAAGATCGAATATCTACAAGACACCGATCGAATATCTCTGAGACACCGATCGAATATCTCTAAGACACAGATCGAATATCTCCAAGACATCGATCGAATATCTCCAACACACCGATCGTATATCCCCAAGACAACGATCGTATAACTCCAAGACACCGATCGAATATCTCCAAAACACAGATCGAATATCTCCAAGACACCGATCAAATATCTCCAAGACACCGATCGAATATCACCAAGGCACCGATCGAATATCTCTAGGCACCGATCGAATATCTCCAAGAAACCGATCGAATATCTCTACGACACTGATCGAATATCTCCAAGACATTGATCGAATATCTCCAAGACACCGATCGAAAATCTCCAAGACACCTAACGAATATGTCCAAGACATTGATCGAATATCTCTACGACACTGATCGAATATCTCCAAGACAAAAATCGAATATCTCCAAGGCAAAAACCTAATATCTCCAAGACACCGATCGAATATCTCTAAGACACCGATGGAATATCTCCAAGACACCGATCGAATATCTCCAAGACACCTAACGAATATCTCCAAGACCAAGATCGAATATCTCTAAGACACCGATCGAATATCTCCAAGACAACGATCGAATATCTCATGACATAGATCGAATATCTCCTAGACACCGATCGAATATCTCCAAGACACCGATCGAAAATCTCCAAGACAACGATCGAATATCTCCAAGACACCGATCGGATATCTCCAAGACACCGATCGAAGATCTCCAAGACACCGATCGAATATCTCCAAGACACCGATCGAATATCTCCAAGACACCGATCGAATATCTCCAAAACACCGATCGTATATTTCCAAGACACCGATCGTATATCTCCAAGACACCGATCGAATATCTCCAAGACACCGATCGAATATCTCCAAGACAATGATCGAATATCTCTAAAACAAAGATCGAACATCTCATGACAAAGATCAAATATCCCCAAGACACCGATCAAATATCTCCAAGACACCGATCAAATATCTCAAAGACAAAGATCAAATATCTTCAAGTAACCGATCGAATATCTCCAAGACACCGATCGAATATCTCCAAGACACCGATCGAATGTCTCCAAGACACCGATCGAATATCTCTACGATACCGATCGAATATCTCCAAGACACCGATCGTATATCTCCAAGACACTGATCGTATATATCCATGACACCGATAGAATATCTCCAAGACACAGATCGAGTATCTCTAACACATAGATCGAATATCTCCAAGACACCGATCGAATATCTCCAAGACCAAGATCGAATATCTCTAAGACACCGATCGAATATCTCCAAGACAACGATCGAATATCTCATGACATAGATCGAATATCTCCTAGACACCGATCGAATATCTCCAAGACACCGATCGAAAATCTCCAAGACAACGATCGAATATCTCCAAGACACCGATCGGATATCTCCAAAACACCGATCGAAGATCTCCAAGACACCGATCGAATATCTCCAAGACACCGATCGGACATCTCCAATACACCGATCGGAGATCTCCAAGTCACGGATTGAATATGTCCAAGACACCGATCGAATATCTCCAAGACAATGATCGAATATCTCTAAAGCAAAGATCGAATATTTCATGACAAAGATCAAATATCTCCAAGACACAGATCGAATATCTCCAAGACACCGATCAAATATCTCCAAGCCACCGATCGAATATCACCAAGGCAACCGATCGAAAATCACCAAGGCAACCGATCGAATATCTCCAAGAAACCGATCGAATATCTCTACGACACTGATCGAATATCTCCAAGACACCGATCGAATATTTCCAAGACACCGATCGAAAATCTCCAAGACACCGATCGAATATCTCTACGACACCGATCGAATATCTCTACGACACCGATCGAATATCTCTACGACACTGATCGAATATCTCCAAGACAAAAATCGAATATCTCCAAGGCAAAAACCTAATATCTCCAAGACACCGATCGAATATCTTCAGGACACCGATCGAAAATCTCAAAGACACCGATCGAATATCTCCAAGACACCGATCGGATATCTCCAAGACACCGATCGAATATCTCCAAGACAACGATCGGATATCTCCAATACACCGATCGAATATCTCCAAAACACCGATCGAATATCTCCAAAACACCGATCGTATATCCCCAAGACACCGATCGTATATCTCCAAGACACCGATCGGAGATCTCCAAGACACGGATCGAATATGTCCTAGACACCGATCGAATATCTCCAAGACGCCGATCGAATATCTTCAAGACACCGATCGTATATCTCCAAGACACCAATCGTATATCTCCAAGACACCGATCAAATATCTCCAGGACACTGATCAAATATCTCCTAGACACCGATCAAATATTTCAGGACACAAATCAAATATTTCCAAGACACCCATCAATTATCTCCAAGACACATATCAATTATCTCCAAGACACCGATCGGATATATCTCCAAGACACCGATCGAATATCTCCAAGACACCGATCAAATATCTCCAAGACACCGATCAAATATCTCCAGAACACCGATCAAATATCTCCAAAAAACCCATCAATTATCTACTGGACACCGAGCAGATATTTCCAGAACACCGACCAAATATTTCCAAGACACCGATCAAATATCTCCAAGACACCCATCAATTATCTCCAAGACACCCATCAATTATGTCCAAGACACCTATCAATTATCTCCAAGACACCCATCAATTATCTACTGGACAACTACATTATATCTCCTGGACACCCACCAAATATATGCTGAACACCCACTATAAATCTCCTGGACACCCACCAATTATCTCCAGGACACTGATCAAATATATCCAGTACACCGATCAAATATCTCCAGGACACCGATCAAATATCTCCAAGACACCGAACAAATATCTCCAAGACAAAGATCAAATATCTTCAACTAACTGACCGAATATCTGCAAGACACCGATCGAATATCTCCAAGATACCGATCGAATATCTCTACGACACTGATCGAATATCTCCAAGACACCGATCAAATATCTCCAAGACACCGATCAAATATCTCCAAGACACCAATCAAATATCTCCAAGACAAAGATCAAAGATCTTCTACTAACCGATCGAATATCTGCAAGACACCGATCGAATTTCTCCAAGATACCGATCGAATATCTCTACGACACTGATCGAATATCTCCAAGACACCGATCGTATATCTCCAAGACACCGATCGAATATCTCCAAGACACCGATCGAATATCACTAGCACATAGATCGAATATATCCAAGAAAGCGATCTAATATCTCCAAGACAAAAATCGAATATCTCAGAACACCGATCGCATATCTCAGAGCACCGATATAATATCTCCAAGACACCGACCGAATATCTCCAAGACACCGATCGAATATCTCTACGAAACCGATTGAATATCTCTACGACGCCGATCGAATATCTCCAAGACAAAGATCGAATATCTCCAAGACACCGATCGAATATCTAAGAACACCGATGGAATATCTCCAAGACACCAATTGGACATCTCCAAGACACCGATCGAATATCTCCAAGACACCTATCGTATATCTCCAAGACACCGATCGAATATCTCCGAGACACCGATCGAATATCTCCAATAAAAAGATCGAATATCTCCAAGACATCGATCGAATATTTCCAAGACAAAGATCGAATATCTCAGAACACCGATCGAATATCTCCAAAACACGAATCGAATATCTCCAAGACACCGATCGAATATCGCCAAGGAAGCAATCGAATATCCCCAGGACACCGATCAAATATCTCCAGGACACCGAACAAATATCTCCATGACACTGATCAAATATCTCCAGGACACCGATCAAATATCTCCAGGACACCGATCAAATATCTCCAGGACACCGATCAAATGTCTCCAGGACACCGTTTAAATATCTCTAGGACACCGATCGAATATCTCCAGGAAACCGGTCAATTATCTCCAGCACACCGATCAAATATCTCCAGGACATCTATCAAAAATCTCCAGGAAACCAATCAAATATTTCCATGACACTGATCAAATATCTCCAGGACACCGATCAAATATCTCCAGGACACCGATCAAATATCTCCATGACACTGATCAAATATCTCCAGAACACCGATCAAATATCTCCAGGACACCGATCAAATATCTCCAGGACACCGTTTAAATATCTCTAGGACACCGATCAAATATCTCCATAACACCTATCGAAAATCTCCAGGACACCGATCAAATATCTCTAGGACAGCGATCAAATATCTCCAGGGAACCGATCAGATATCTCCAGGACACCGATCAAATATCACCAGGACACCGATCAAATATCTCCAGGACACCGAATAAATATCTCCATGACACCGTTTAAATATCTCTATAACACCGATCAAATATCTCCATGACACCGATCAAATATCGCCAGGACACCGATCTAATATCTCCAGGACACCGATCAAAAGTCTCCAGGAACCTGATCAAATATCTCCAGGACACCGATCAAATATCTCCAGGACACCGATCAAATATCTCCAGGACATCGATAAAATATCCCCGAGGACACCGTTCAAATACTTCCAAGACCCCTATCAAAAATCTCCATGACACCTATCAAATATCTCCAAGATACCCATCAAATATCTCAATGACACCGTGTACATATCTCTAGGACACCGATCAAATATCTCCGAGGACACTGAACAAATATCTCCATAACACTGATCAAAAATCTCCAGGACACCGATCAAATATATCCAGCACACCTATCAAATATCTACAGGACACCGATCAAATATCTCCAGGACAACTATCAAATATCTCCAGGAAACCGATCAAATATCTCCATAACACCGATCAAATATCTCCAGGACACCGATCAAATATCTCCAGGACAGCGATAAATATCTCCAGGCCACCGTTTAAATACCTCTAGGACACCGATCAAATATCTCCAGGACTCCCATCAAATATCTCCAGGAGACCGATCAAATATCTCCAGGACACAGAACAAATATCTCCAGGACACCGATCAATTATCTCCAGCACACCGATCAAATATCTAAAGAACATCTATCAAATATCTCCAGGAAACCAATCAAATATCTCCATGACACTGATCAAATATCTCCAGGACACAGATCAAATATCTCCAGGACACCGATCAAATATCTCCAGGACACCGATCAAATATCTCCATGACACCGATCAAATATCTCCAGGACACCGATCAATTATCTGCAGCACACCGATCAAATATCTCCAGGACACCTATCAAATATCTCCAGGAAACCGATCAAATATCTCCATAACACCGATCAAATATTACCTGGACACCAATCAAATATCTTCAGGACACCGATCAAATATTTTCATGACACCGTTTAAATATCTCTAGGACACCGATCAAATATCTCCATGACACCGTTAAATATCTCCATGACACCGATCAAAAATCTCCATGACATCGTTTAAATATCTCTGGGACACCGATCAAATATCTCCATGACACCGATCAAATATCTCAAGGACACTGATCAAATATCTCCAAGAAACCGATCACATATCACCAAGACACCGATCAGATATCTCCAGGACACCGATCAAATATATCCAGGACACCGATCAAATATCTCCGAGGATATTGATCAAATATCTCCATAACACCGATCAAAAATCTCCAGGACACCGATCAAATATATCCAGCACACCTATCAAATATCTCCAGGACACCGATCAAATATCTCCAGGACACCGATCAAATATCTCCAGGACTAAGTTCAAATATCTCCACAACACGTATCAAAAATCTTCAGGACACCGATCAAATATATCCAGCACACCTATCAAATATCTCCATGACACCGATCAAATACCTCCATGACACCGTTTAAATATCTCTAGGACACGGATCAAATATCTCCATGACACCGATCAAATATCTCCAGGACACGGATCAATTATCTGCAGCACACCGATCAAATATCTCCAGGACACCTATCAAATATCTCCAGTAAACCAATCAAATATCTCCATAACACCAATAAAAAATCTCCAGAACACCGATCAAAAATCTCCAGGACACCGATCAAATATCTCCATGACATCGATCAAATATCTCCAGGACACCGATCAAATATCTCCAGGACACCTATCAAATATCTCCAGGAAACCGATCAAATATCTCCATAACACCGATCTAATATCTCCAGGACACCGATCAAAAAACCTCCAGGGCACCGATCAAGTATCACCATGACTCCGATCAAATACCTCCATGACACCGTTTAAATATCTCTAGGACACCGATCAAAAATCTCCAGGACACCGATCAAATATATCAAGCACACCTATCAAATACCTCCATTACACCGAACAAATATCTACAGGACACCGATCAAATATCTCCAGGACTACTTTCAAATATCTCCAGGACACCTATCAAAAATCTTCAGGACACCGATCAAATATATCCAGCACCCCTATCAAATATCTCCATGACACCGATCAAATACCTCCATGACACCGTTTAAATATCTCTAGGACACCGATCAAATATCTCCATGACACCGATCAAATATCTCCAGGACACGGATCAATTATCTGCAGCACACCGACCATATATCTCCAGGACTCCTATCAAATATCTCCAGTAAACCAATCAAATATCTCCATAACACCAATCAAAAAATCTCCAGGACACCGATCAAAAATCTCCAGGCCACCGTTTAAATATCTCAGAACACCGATCGAATATCTCCAAGACACCAATCGAATATCTCCATGACACTGATCGAATATCACCAAGGAAGCAATCGAATATCTCCAGGACACCGATCAAATATATCCAGCACACCTATCAAATATCTACAGGACACCGATCAAATATCTCCAGGACAACTATCAAATATCTCCAGGAAACCGATCAAATATCTCCATAACACCGATCAAATATCTCCAGGACACCGATCAATTATCTCCAGGACAGCGATAAATATCTCCAGGCCACCGTTTAAATATCTCTAGGACACCGATCAAATATCTCCAGGACTCCCATCAAATATCTCCAGGAGTCCGATCAAATATCTCCAGGACACCGATCAAATATCTCCAGGACACCGGTCAATTATCTCCAGCACACCGATCAAATATCTCCAGGACATCTATCAAATATCTCCAGGAAACCAATCAAATATCTCCATGAAACTGATCAAATATCTCCAGGACACCGATCAAATATCTCCAGGACAACGATCAAATATCTCCAGGACACCCATCAAATACCTCCATGACACCGATCAAATATCTCCAGGACACCGATCAATTATCAGCAGCACACCAACAAATATCTCCAGGACACTAATCAATTATCTCCAGGAAACCGATCAAATATCTCCATAACACCGATCAAATATTTCCTGGACACCAATCAAATATCTTCAGGACACCGATCAAATATTTTCATGACACCATTTAAATATCTCTAGGACACCGATCAAATATCTCCATGACACCGATAAATATCTCCATGACACCGATCAAATATCTCAATGACATCGTTTAAATACCTCTGGGACACCGATCAAATATCTCCATGACACCGATCAAATATTTCAAGGGCACCGATCAAATATCTCCAAGAAACCGATCAGATATCACCAAGACACCGATCAGCTATCTCCAGGACACCGATCAAATATCTCCAGGACACCGATCAAGTATCTCCAGGACACCGATCAAATATCTCCGAGGACACTGATCAAATATCTCCATAACACCGATCAAAAATCTCCAGGACACCGATCAAATATATCCAGCACACCTATCAAATATCTCCAGGACACCGATCAAATATCTCCAGGACACCGATCAAATATCTCCAGGACTACGTTCAAATATCTCCAGGACACCTATCAAAAATCTTCAGGACACCGATCAAATATATCCAGCACACCGATCAAATACCTCCATGACGCCGTTTAAATATCTCTAGGACACCGATCAAATATCTCCATGACACCGATCAAAAATCTCCAAGACACGGATCAATTATCTGCAGCACACCGATCAAATATCTCCAGGACACCTATCAAATATCTCCAGTAAACCAATGAAATATCTCCATAACACCAATCAAAAAATCTCCAGGACACCGATCAAAGATCTCCAGGACACCGATCAAATATCTCCATGACATCGATCAAATATTTCCAGGACACCGATCAAATATTTCCAGGACACCTATCAAATATCTCCAGGAAACCGATCAAATATCTCCATAACACAGATCTAATATCTCCAGGACACCGATCAAAAATCTCCAGGGCACCGATCAAATATCACCATGAGACCGATCAAATACCTCCACGACACCGTTTAAATATCTCTAGGACACCGATCAAAAATCTCCAGGACACCGATCAAATATATCCAGCACACCGATCAAATATCTCCAGGACACGGATCAATTATCTGCAGCACACCGATCAAATATATCCAGCACACCGATCAAATATCTCCAAGACACCCATCAATTATCTCCAAGACACCCATCAATTATCTCCAAGACACCCATCAATGATCTACTGGACACCTACCAAATATCTCCTGGACACCCACCAAATATATCCTGGAAACCCACTAAAAATCTCCTGGACACCCACCAAATATCTCCTAGACACCGATTAAATATCTCAAGGACACCGATCGAATATCTCCAGGACACCGATCATATATCTCCAAGACACCGTTCAAATATCTCCAAGACCGATCAAATATCTCCAAGACACCGATCTTATATCTCTACGACACCGATCGAATATCTTAGGACAAAGATCGAATATCTCAGGACAAAGATCGAATATCTCTAAGACACCGATCGAATATCTCCAAGACCCTGATCGAATATTTCGAAGACAAAGATCGAATATTTCCAAGACAAAGATCGAATATCTGAGGAAAAAGATCGAATATCTACAAGACACCGATCGAATATCTCTAAGACACCGATCGAATATCTCTAAGACACCGATCGAATATCTCCAAGACACCGATCGAATATCTCCAACACACCGATCGTATATCCCCAAGACACCGGTCGTATATCTCTAAGACACCGATCGAAAATCTGCAAAACACAGATCGAATATCTCCAAGACAAAGATCGAATATCTCAGGACACCGAAAGAATATCTCCAAGACACCGATCAAATATCTCTAAGACAACGATCAAATATCTCCAATACACCGATCAAATACCTCCAAGACACCGATCGAATATCTCCAAGACACCGATCGTATATCTCCAAGACACCGATCGAATATCACCGAGACACCGATCGAATATCTCCAACAGAAAGATCGAATATCTCCAAGACACCGATCGAATATTTCAAAGACAAAGATCGAATATCTCAGAACACCGACGAATATCTGCAAGACACCGATCGAATATCTCCAAGTTACTGATCGAATAACTCCAAGGCACCGATCGAATATCTCCAAGGAACCGCACGAATATCTCCAAGACGCCGATCGAATATCTCCAAGACACCGATCGAATATCTCCAAAACAAAGATCGAATATCTCTAAGACAAATATCGAATATCTCATTTCAAAGATCGAATATCTCATGACAAAGATCGAATATCTCCAAGACACCGATCAAATATTTCCAGGACACGGACCAAATATCTCCAAGACACCTATCAATTATCTCCAAGACACCCATCAATTATCTCCAAGACACCATCAATTTTCTCCAAGACACCGATCGAATATCTCCAAGACACCGATCGAATATCT
>JAGDQP010049626.1:0-14450 GCA_022664845.1 Lepisma saccharinum | reverse complement strand
AAAATATTTTTTATAACATTATTTCAACAATTTACCTCAGAGGAAGTACTCCATCACGAAAACATATATCTGCCCCTGTTAACATGATGTCTTTTTTTTTTTTACCTATGATCACCATACTAAGAAAAAACAGGAAAGTTTCAACAATTGTGCACCATTCTTTTCCTAAAACTCTTCGAAATATTCAGTTTTTCCTATACCAATACTCAAGAGTTACTGACTAAAACAGATGTATCGTGCTGCCTCTAGCGTCGGAATTAGGAAACAAATGTTCACGCGACGAACAATGCTTTTTGAAGCGAATGGGCAGGCAGCTATAGATTGAGCGGGCGGTGCTTCAAACTTATGCTTTACCATGCAGAAATAGGTACAAATAGATATGTCTAAAAATTTGTATTCAAAATTTTCAAAAAATTTGGGTCTATGGATGTTATTTTCGCGCATTATAGGTGAGAATCTAGTGGAGAAAAAAGCTTTCATGTAAATATCGGCCGATCAGCTGACGTAGAGCCCTTGTGGGAAGACTTTCCGTGCGAGTAGAGACGACAGACGCAATCATTGCTATCTAACCGGGGAATGACATTCACTGATCATTGTTATCATTGCTATCTTGACTCTCTCACTGATAACAAACGAAACAAACTTTTTTAATGTATGTAATTATTACCCCTGTTTGTTGTGCAGCCACTCATCTTTAGTTAAGAATTTATCATTGTTTTATGAAAACTGAAATTTTTGTTATAGCTTGTTCCAGAACAATGTGGCCAAAAATTTATGAAACGGCATGTACCCAAGAAAAAAATTGCCATTCCACCCCTGACGGAGAGGGAATAGGATTTGGCTCTTATGCATAGCCTCTTATCGGGAATCACGGGAGGAATCCACATCCATATTATTGACGGGAGTTATTAGCGTATTCACAGCCAACACCCTTCACTTCCAATGGTAGATCTCAGTTATCCACAAACAACACCCTTGGCATTCAACGGGAGATCTTTCCTTCTTGCAACGAAAGTCATTAAGTGACCACCATATTGGTTCTTCCATCGTCCAGGAAGGCTTTGGAAACTCTTTACTTCGCCTGGAGTGGGTTATCCACCTGGGTTCTTGGTATATTTGTTCCGGAACCCTTTGTCATTACCCATTGTAGTAGTTTTAAGACTACTTGTGTTCGGAGCACGGCACCTGTACCGTTACAAATGTTCAGTGCAATACCCAAGATAGCACAGTACACTTGCAACAAGTTTGGGATGCAAAGTCTGGAAGTTTGACAGTTGACTAGTTGGCATATGACAAAGCTACTAATTATAAACCTGCCTTGTGAAAACGTTGGTGGGACAACATAAATTCATAATTTATTTCTTCTGCATAGACTTACAATGCTGAGTTTGTGCCCGAGTAAGTATAACATTCGTCATGACAGAGTAAATACAATTTCTACATCTTCTACACAATAGTAACATTTGCTCTTAAGGAATGTACAAAGTTCAGACTTAAATTTATTAAGGTTTGTATACATTTAATTTATAGGTAGCTTATTATAGAGTTTAATACAATTTACATATGTAGATTTGTGGAAGCCAGCATAATTTTGAGAGACAATGAACAGGTTATTGGCTTGACGGGTGTAATGTGTGTGAACATTGTTGGTTTGAATAAATAATTATTTATTCTGTGCAACGAACAATACTGCTCTATATATGCACATGCTTGGTAATGTGAGGATGTTTTGAGATTTGAAAATTTGTTTACAGGTTGAATTTCTTTTTAATCCATAAATAATTCTTAGCGCTCTTCTGTAGCCGAAATGTACTTAAACACTTACTAGAGTATCTCCACATTAAGACTTCAAAATTAATCAAGGAATAGAATTTTGGGTAGTATATTGTTAGTAACTAAGCCATAGAGTTAGTTAGTTAATATTGTTAGTAATGTTTGGGTTGTCACAGTACTTTTTAACCTATAAAGGGCATAACAAAGAGAGGACAATTTTCTGCTCAGACTTGTTATATGATCGTCCCAGGTTAGAGTATAATTTATTGTCACACCTGTTTAGTGGTTTGTGAGCAGTTTAGTGAAGTCGACCTGGGTAAACAATTTAGGCTGCCCTGGAAAATGGAAGTTTACAATCGATGTCTTGTCCGTGTTCAGGGTCAGTTTGTTTAATGTTAACCATTTTTTAATTTCATTTGCTGCCGCTGTAAGTTTTATTTGCGCCTCTTCTGTTGACTGTCCTGTTATGATTAAATTTATATCGTCTGCGTACAAGACACTCTTGATAGGGAGAATGTAATTAGGCAGATCGTTAATATAAATAGCAAACAGAAGAGGTCCGAGGATTGACCCTTGAGGAACGCCTTTTGTTACTAATATATTTGTTGATGAGTATGTGGAGTCCGTTACAGTTTTCTTCACTTGAACACTTTGATACCTATCCCTTAGATAGGTACGAAGCCAGTCATGTGTATTTTCTCTAATGCCATAAGACTGTAGCTTATCTAGAAGGATAGTGTGGTCTACATTATCAAATGCCTTAGATAAATCAATAGACATACCTAATACAATATTTTTAGTATTGAGAGCATTGGCGACACTAGCCATGTAAGAGAAAAGGGCAGTTTCTATTGATCTATCTTTTGTAAACCCGTGTTGGGAACTAGATATAATATTTTTGGAAAGAAGGTATTTACTTAATCTTCGAAGCATAGCATGTTCAAATATCTTACAGAAAACAGGAAGTATGGATACAGGACAATAGTTTTTCATATCGCAAGTGTCACCTTTTTTATGAATAGGAATAACTCGGGACGGAAAGATGCCCGTTAGAAATGACATTAATGAGGGAGCAAAGAGGATATCTAAGTAAACGAGAACACTGTTTTACGATAGTAGTTAGGATATCATCAACACGTGCTGTACTGGAGATAGCGAGGCTGTTGATAACACACACTACTTCTGCTGTCGTAGTAGGCTCAAGGAAAAGAGTAGAGTTATAAAGCCTGTGGGGGAAGCAATTCAACTGTCTGCAGAGTGGTTCAAACCTAAAACGTTCAGATTTGTTTGTTGTCCGACAATGTAACCACTACGCATATGGAGGCGAGTTCTGAATGTCTTACATTTTACTTGTCCTTTTATCTTACGAAAACTGTTTCTGAGGTAAAGCCATACACGTAGGCTTGACAAGAAAGGAAAAGGGAGCAAATATTTATGAGTACAAACAGAAAGAATTAAAGTTATTTAAAAAAAAGATAAAAACAATCTTTACCTTCCTGGGTATCGAACCCCGGCTGGCTAGTTACCAATCCAACACACTACCGTTATGCTAAGCCGAGAGCTAGTTACAAAAAAAAAAAAAAAAAAATGCACCGTAATTTATATTTCTCACGTGGCTAAGCAAAACACTAACAGATGCCGTGGATGATTTTACCGACGGACACTACATAATATAGGACGTTATAAATTCAATCTCCAATTGTGTTTGTCTCCGTTTTATGCATCCAGTAAATTCCAATCAAATGGCGAGTTTCCTTTGGTGAATTGTTATTAACGTCCTAAACGAGCTGGTGAGCTTCTAAGCACGGGATCAACAGTTTTTGGTCAAGTACGTTCCGAACCACTGCGTTCAATGAACCCCGGAGGGTTTTGAACCCTTGACCACGCGCACAGAAGGCGAGAGCTCTAACCTCTCGGCCACCCCGAGGTCTTTTCCTCTGGTGACAAGGGATCTCACACCTAAACAATACCGGAAGCGTATTTATATATTAGCTTGAATATTGCATATGTCAAATCTCAGACAAGCTTGATGCCAATGCGGCAGGTTTGTCACCGCAATTTTGCTACAACTCTGCAGCACACTGGACAAACTTGCGTGCTATCTAGGACGCTTTCTATTGAAAGCAATCGTGAACCTTTAAAGAAGAAATTTGCATTTACAAATAAATTATTTACAGACTGATGACTTAATTTGGGAATGAACCACGGTAAATCAATGGACACTCTCGATATCGCTATTATTACGAAAGTGCTTTAACATCGTTTTTCTATCTAATTTTTATTTACAGCTAACATGATTTTACCAGCGTGGGCAGTTTTCTGATTGTATTTAAAAAAAAATATTGTGTTGTATGTTAAACCAATTGGGTAGAAACACTTCCACTTCTTCCTTCTCCCGCCAAAATAAAACGTTATTCCCCTAACACGTCTTTCAGTAGTCCAAACAAATGATAGCTACATGGTGACAAGTCAGGGATGTAAGGAGGATGCTTACCAGCGAACCAGTATTTTTTCTTCAGCTATAGCAAATGGCTATTAATGGATACTGGGCAGGAGGCGACATATACTGAAGGGTATAATGACAATGACCGCCATCTTGAAAGCGGCTATCTTGACTCTGCTTCATTAAAAAAAATAATAATACGCGGATCAAGTGATCCAAACGCGCTGGAATGTTCCAAACGGTCACAAAAATATTTCCGAACATAGTGGTAACCTCCAACGTAACCGCTTAGTTTTCGTTTCTTCAACTGTTTCAACAGAAAACGCTTTCTCATCATTCGTCTCACACATTCTCCAGGTCAATTTCACGTGTCATTTTGTCGTACAGAATTAGAGTTATCCTAGAACTAACTTCTTCATATATTGTTTTGGAACATTCCAGTGAAGGTTGATCACTTGACTCACCTTACTATTTAAAAACATTGAAACAGAGTCAAGATGGCGGTCATTGTCGTTATACCCTCCAGCACATATCGCCTCCTGTCCAGTGTCCATAAAATAGCCATGTAACAGTTTGTAAAAGAAAATGAGTTTCTCTTGCAAAGAAAAGGCGTTTTCCTTACTGTCTTATCGATTTACTTGCTGTGCGTTCCATCTTTCTCGGGTCTCATTGTCATTTTGTTAACCACAGCAACTGTAATTTTAGCTGTGAAAGTTTACCTAGGCGCTAACCCTACATACGAATTTTCATCAAAATCCAGCTCTGTTCTGTCACTTGCTGAGTGTTCCTCCAAAACACGCTCACATTGACTTATGTAAAATCTTTGCCCAGGGTGCCCATTATCGGCCCAAATTTTGCAGGTCACTGCATTTTTGGCTACATGTCTGCCAAGTTTGGTCAAAATCCCAAAGTGAGAGGTCTGGTCAGCTTTATGGCACAAGGATCACTTGCCAATATCACCGCAGTTACCTTGGAAGTGCCAAGAAATAATTTTTCACACAGCACTTCAAGGAATAAAGAAAATTAAGAAAGAAGTACAAAACTTCTGATCTAATTAATAATTTCGTGAACTTAGAAATAAGCTGAGGACAGCTGTAAAGTACACAATGAAGAAAAATGCAAGAATAAATATTTTCATGACAAATCCAATTGAGAATATTTTAAGACCTTTGATAGCAAAGCTATAGCAAAAAGGACCTCCCGCTCATGGTGTCAGTGTCCAAAAATTCGTAATTGGTGGAGTGACTCAGGTTCCATCTGCCGGATAGTCTGGGTACTATCTTCCTAACTAGATCATTTGGTTTCCAGATCTACCAGTAGATGGCCGGTGCTGTAGTTCGCTTTGTAATTATGCTAGAGACTTGGGAATAAACGTTGTAATTTTAAAGTAGTGAAAGTGTACGTCCAGGAATAAAGAAAAGTTGCCGAGAGGAGGGGGGACCTTGCCCCCCAGTAAGCATACATGAAAATTTGCTAACAGTGAATAATAAATGTTTCTCTAATGGGAAAGACTAAATAGCTAGATGACGGAGCAGCTAACAATTGTGTGTATATGCAGAGGTAAGTTTCTTAAGGAGCGGGGTTCAGGAAGGCTTCCCCCACCCCACCCCGACGAATACTTACATTAAAAAATAATGCTTGCGTGGCTAAAATGCTATCAGGGGACCGGAGCCTCTGCGATCGGTAGTAGACTCGCAGCTCTAAATTGTTTTTCTCTTGATCTAAAGAAGGACGAAACAAACTTATCAACATTGTAAATGGATTTCAAGTCTCCGTTTACACAAAATTATGATTACCTGAAATATAGTACTGCGTATTGCTACATGCTTGCTCAAAGTGGAGGGCGGACACCGTGCACTTACTTTTTTTTATTCGTGGAATTAGCGTTTTTCTATCTTTTAATTTTGAGTTATATTATGGATTATTTAAATGAATCAATCATCGCCAGTAGGTATATGCGTTCCCTTACCTTTTGTAACCCACTTTGAGCACTGACTAATAGGATCACGTGAGGCAGAGTACAGGTAACCAAAGAAGGTTTTGCCGTTCTAGAGCAGTGATAAACAAAGAGCAATACAGTGTACGTACCTCAAAGTAAGCTCCATCAGTATCCAACAATACCCTGGTGATAAAAGTTTGCGGTCTTCGAGGCAAAGAAGTCCGTGAGTGCGTTCCGCAGGTTTCCCTCATTGGCAAAGGATCTCCCACGGAGGTGGTTGTCGAGGAAATGAAACAAATGGTAATCTGTTGGCGCAAGGCCCGGTGAATATGGTGCATGGCACAGTGTCTCCCTGCCAAGTTGCTGAAGGGTTTCCCGCGTCCACTTTGCCACATGTGGCTTGGTATTGTCATGGAGGAACAGCACCCTTGCGATTCACCAATGCCGGCTCCTCCTGCCGCAATGCACCCTTTGCAACTGCTGTGAGAAGAAGTCAGCAGTGATGGTCTGACCTGGTGGAAGGAGCTCGTAATGCACCCCTTGGCGACAAGTCCACCATACAGAGAGCATAATCTTTCGTGGATGCACAGGTGGACTTGAGGTGTGAGGAACAGGGTCACGTGGCGACAACCAATGTCTGGTACGCTTGGGAGTGTCATACAAGACCCATGTTTCGTCACCAGTGAGCAAGCGATCAAATATGGGTATGTTCAGGTGCCGAGTGAGCAAGGACAAACAGGCTGTCACTCGTTGTTCCTTGTTGGCTGCCGACAATGTTGTGGGGCACTCACTTGCTTAACGTGTATGACTTCCCTATCCCATGCAGGTGCAGTCTGACTGTGTCAGCGGACACATGGAACTTTTCTGCAAGTTCATCACACGTTAGACCACTGTCCTCCTCGATGGTTGCTCTCAGGGCCTCGTCATCCAACACATGTGGTCGTCCATCATCAGCAAGGCTCACATCTCCCGAACGGAATTTCTGGAACCAATGCCTGGCGGTGCGTTCGTTCACGGCATTCTCACCAAATGTCTGGCATATGTGGTGACTTGATGTGGCAGCTGACAGATCCACTTTAAAGTCATACAACAAACACACGCGAACAAGCTGCTTCGATAGCTCCATTTCTTTTACACTGGACACGCTATGACTGCTGTGTGTTAGCATCGTGCCAGTATTACTGAAGGTCGATGGTCAGATTAACTTCCGATCGCTTGGCAGGCACGTGCGTCATTTTGTTTCCTCTCTGAGCGCATGTTGAATGGGAGGTCAATTTTTTTTGTTACCTTGTAGTTTGTTTAAATTTTCTAGCATAGTGTCACGTTGGCTCAGTAGGATCATCTGTATGTAAATTACCCAAACGCTCTGGGGTGGGTTGCAAGAAAAATACTTAAGTGTAAAATTAGTTTTAAGCAGACCATCGACCTCTACATAATACTGGAGTGACTACTTAAATAAAGAAACGGGCCACAAAGCGATAAGAAGCGTATAGAACTGACTTAGAACTGAAAATTTGATCCACACTGGGTTAGGCTGGAAGTGGACAAAAGTTTAAACGTTTGGCTCTGGCGTCTATCTTTAACACTAAGAAGTAACTCCAGTATTATGTAGAGCTCGATGGTCTGACTTAAGTCAGATTTTACACTTAAGTATTTTCTTGCAACCCAGCCCTGAAGCGGTTTACTAAGTTGGCGTGTGTGAAATGCTGAACAATCTCTAGTTCAATCATCATGTTGTAGGGAATGCGTTAGCCTTAACATCTCATGAATTGGCAGCAGTTCACGTTATAGTTGCAAGGAAGGTGAAGTCCAGTTCAAAACTTATCTTTCCTTTCATGTACTTACACTCTTTTTAAAGTCTATGCCATAAAGCTCGCATAGGGTGGGGGAAACGATGTTGGAAGGTAGTCGGTCAGGTCCTGGTTAATAGGTATCATCCCGGCATTTGTCTGGTATGACAGGGAAACCTCAGTCAGTATAGGCGGCCACTGGGATCTTCCCATTGCTAAATCAACGCTCTACCATCGGTGTAGTTATGTTGTGTTCCCACCTCATTTACATGCAAAAGAATACTAAAAACAATATTAAATTAGTCGTTGGCGCCGATGAAGCCTTCTGGTTGAAGGCGAAAAGTACTCCGTAAAGGAATTGTTTCTGTTATTCAATAGGATTACAATAATTCTTCTTTCACAAAGGTGTGTATTTTTGAAACTATAAAACAGTCTCCGTTGATGAGATGATGCACCGGTCATTCGAACGGAGAAGAGTACAAAAAAACACTCTTATAAAGGAAGCTAGCATAATTTACATACCATTATCCTTAATGAGTTTCATAATAATTTGCATAGCAGAGACTAGCCCTACAAAATATTAGCATCTTTAGAAAATGTTCTGCTTTTCGTACATTTTAATCATCCATTTGGAACAATAACCAAATGTTTATTTACTTTTTACCCACATGAGAGTACAGGTTGATTCACACATATGAGACTGTGCACCTATTGTGTTCAGCTGTTTTGTAATATCCATCCAAACATTATATTTTACTAAATTGTTATCATAACCTTTCAGTTGAAGACTGAAAAGACATTCGTGCTCATGAACCAATATTATGAACGGATTTTGCATTTTACACGATACACGAACTGCAGTGTGAGAAAGCAGACCTATTCTGCTAAACTTCGGGGCAATTCGATAGCTCCGACACAACTCGAATATCAGTGGAACTCCAGAAAGGCGCCGATTCTGCGTTCCCACATCGAGGAGGACTGTGTTGTGACTGTCGAGCCATGACCTTGGGAAATCACTGTGAAAACGACTCGGTCTGTGCACAGTTCTATATGTGTGTGAATTCAAGAGCTTTCAAATACATTTTACACGGAACAGGCTTCCAAGAGACTTCAAGCAACACAGTATGCTAGGCGAACACTGCACAGTCCCATATGTGCGAATAAGCCTTAAAGAGAGAAACATATTTTACAAAAGCATGTGAAAAAAAAAAAAAAAAAAAAAAGTAGAACTCGGGTTATAATGACATCCATGAGACTTGAAAAATTGTGTCTTTATAACCGATATTTGTGCTATTAGTTGAGTGAAATGGAAAATTACAACATGAAGTTAATTAGGCTTATTTTCTATTGGTTTCACTTTTAAGCCTGACATTAACAGTGCAAAGTCGAAGTACAACATACAGTACTGTATTAAATTCCACAAAACAGTAAAATAAACCAGAGTAAACTCACGACAGATATCAGCTTCTTATCCTCCATTCTGAATTTTACGGATCACTTCAATTTTTTCTTCGAAAGTTAAAAGGTTTATTTTTGGAGCTATGCTCAACTTCAAACATGCAAAGGTAATACTGAACGTCTGAGGATGACAATGGAGTAGGGTGGTGGGGAGGCAAGGAAATTGTTTGGATGCCCAACCTCTCCCCAACCTTCAACTAGCAACACAGATTAAAATAATTTTGATTCTTCAAAAATCGTACTCTAAACGACGTTATAGGCGAGGTTCACACACACACATGTTTATCAGATTAAGCGAGATTGAAAAACACATTTCTTATGAGGAATTGTACCACAGAATACATGACAGTATAGGCAAGGTGTCACTTTAACCGATGTCTCTATAAAAGAGTTATACTGTACTAGGAAAAGTAACTTCAAAGAGTCAAATCTCATTTGTTCCGAGTTCATGAGTAACTCTGCTATGTCGCCGAATTTTCTATGTTCAATTGTTGAACCAAACATAACATACACTAACACAAAATGTTATTTCAGAAACACTAAAGTTACGAGATTAACACGAGCTTTCTTCACAGTTCGTGAATAAAGGAAATAAAAATAAAATCTCAAGAGCCCCACTTAACCCAATATTCCCAGATGGTACAGCTATGGACAAAAGAATTGTCGCAAGTCTCTACGGAATATTTCCTAAATTCGTCAAGATGTCTCTCCCGTGTGTGGCATCTGCTAACGAATATTGAAATTAGGATTAATAGTTCCCACTGTGTTACAAGAATATCACTCTCGTGAGATAAAACGAGGGAACTATTTAAGTTCGAAGATTTGTGGGCTTAGATTTTTTTTTTTCAATGAAAAATTATATTTTTAGAAATATCGCCCTCTTTTGTCTATAAATTATGGCAATATATTCCTCAAACGTATGTCATGTGATTGTGTATATGCAAGAAAACTTGTGTCCATACCTGTACAATATATGAAGACTTCAGATGGGTAAAATATATTTATACACTCAAAAGACAAGGTTATATAAGGATGGGATATATTTTTACTCGAAATCTAAAACTTCTTATCTCAGGATCTTAACATATTACCTCCTGTTTCAAAAGGAAACGCTATCTGTGTCGACCGTCTGGTCTGCAGCTCATATCCTAGCCTTTGACACATCCCCCACTTCTTTTTTTTAATTCAGCAAACGAAACAAAAGTTGTGTTGGAACGGAGAAAAATGGTCAAAAATTTTCTGAATCTTGGAAGGGACAGTTCAATTACTTCTGAAATCGTAAACAATCATTGTATGAAAGTGTTCCCTTCCGATCTTCATACTGACTCCACCTGAACAATACTTTCCTCCTCGTTGCTAGAATTCACTGCAAAGAGAAAATGACTGTTCAATGGAATATTTTCGTAGGAAGGAGGGCTCGGAAGTACAGATATGAGACTACTACGAAATTTTCGTTGTCTCTGTGGTACAAGGGTCGTTCACAGACCGAGAATTTTGCCTAAGACAACGAGTGATAATAGTATAACACTAACACTGTATGTTAAGTTACTCTATTCTCTCGTGAATCTGCTGTGGTTCTTTTCTTTTCCACTGATTCACACGCAGCAGGCGCAACGAAACGAACATTGTGTTACGTAGTGTATCTTACTCAGAAGCAGCGGTGTGTCATCGGCTTTTCTGTGAAAGAGGTGAAACCGGCTAACTGGAAGCACAATATGGGGAACAAAGGAAATAAAGATTGTATGAATAGTGTCAGCAGTTTGGTGACGGAAGATAAAGATTCACCTCCTCAAAAATGCAAAGCATAGTTATTTGCCGGGAAGACTATTGTATTCGTTGACAGTGGAAAGTTTAACTTCTTGGAGAAAAGGGGAACAATAAGAGCTACTACACGCTGGCGAAGAACGTTATACGAATAACCATTTGTATGAAGATGCATGGAAAACTGTCACAAAAGGTAATGTCCGGCCTCAGACGGTTAACCTGACAGCATCACCTCTGGCCAACATGCGAAAGCAATCTTGTGACGACTAGTATATCGTCGTCGGAACTGCAATACATCCCTATATATGTGCCATTTTTGAACTTGTCATGTTTTTTCTACCAGTTTATAGTTCTGTGTACTGTGCATACTATAGAAAAAATTCATGTGAAAATCGACTTCTACTTTTTAACACATACCAACTTTTCAATATCTAAATTGTATTCCAGAAGTTTGCCACAGAGGAGGTATTGCAGTTCCGACGACGATATGTTTTGTATTCCCGTAAAGAGCATCTGTGAGGGATGTAACTCAACACAAACAAATAATTCCAAAGATATTTCCCGAACAGGCTATAGCATCAACCTACTTCTTTCTACGCCACTGAAAGCACAGCGCTCCCACCACACTACTGTGAAAAAGAGCAGACAGTGTTTGGTGAATGTACTACTCTTATCGAGTAGGCAAATGTCCCCGTCAAACCTGAATAAGCCTTAAACTAATCAACTTGCCATACTGCCATGAAGTTAGAACGGTTCCTGTTCTATTAAGATAATACCTACTATTTCTGATGCAGAATTACTGTACCTGTAACTCCTTTTAATCCAAATCAATAAAAGTGGATGATTATCTTAACAGTTAGTGCAAATATTTTTATTTTTTAACAGTTTGAAGACGTTAAAAATTATTTACTTTGATCTATAATATTATGCGACAATATATTTACAGATTTTACATGTACATACTATGTTACATTAAGCATCTACTACTTCACCATTGATGCCAGTTTTTCATTAACTTAATACAAAACGTGGAATGAACAACATGATCACATCTATTACAGGAAACAAAATATTTGAGTGAATGTAACTGCACATTGTAAGCGTGACACGTGGTTTTGAACAGATCTTAACAGCTATGAAAATCATTTTCACAAAATAACTTTCAAATACACTCTCATACGCCTACAGTACATTTGGATACTTTCAAAACAAAACAAAAAAACGCTTCTGAGATCCAATCACTAGTTTTTCACTCTTGTTACCCTCCCCATAACAATAGTTGTCTTTTATCACAATTACCCACATGACGTTTCATGAGTGATTAACAGGAATTATGCATCTTGTTACATGACATGAAGCAGAGATTCCATGTACTGAGATTATATATATATATACATACAGACACCCCATAAAATGATATTTTTTTTTTTTACAAAATGGGAAGTACATTGTACGTTAGAACAAATGGAATAATACTGAACACAGATCCTTCCTTATTGTAATCGTCTGTTTTCAACGAAAGTCCTTGAACTACTGCTACAGAAATGAATTCACAGCTACTGCACTCACATGCTTGTGGAAAGACGGTTGTTTACGTAGAATTGGTGAAAGGAGAATAATAACGTAAACACATATAAACAAGCAGCTATCCAACAGTTGTACGCATTCTGAAAAAAAAAAAAAAATACAACAATTAATATTTTTTTAACCAGTCACACAATGCATCGTACTTTAAAAAGTCAAAAAGCTATGAACAGAGTACAAATTTCAATTGTAGTCAAATAATTAAACATTGGTGGATCCTTTCAGCTGCATAGGTTTATCCGCGAGTGTAACTAATTTCTTTCCACGAAAGGAATTTGACCCTTTACAGATTTGCAGTTCTATGCACACTATTGCAAAGGAATATTTTCGGACATGATTACATGAAAGGTTGAGAATCAATAGTCGTGTACGTCAGGTCTGTCTGAAAATTGTAGTAAACGAAGAAAATGTCGAGGATCTTGCGATTAAATCCACATCATCTCAATATTTTCTTTTTGAATTCAATAAAATAAATGAACTGGGTATGTAACTTCGGTTCAAAACTCTGCATCTTTCAGAATTTATGATTAAAAAAAGTGCTTATGTCTGTAATCACTACAAATAGCTTACACTATTATGACACTATCGTGGTCCAGGTGGTAACATCGCGAACTTCGGATCAGTAGTGGGTAGGTACGTGGGTTCGAACCTTACCAGCCGACCATCCTGACTGAGGTTTTCCCTCAGTTTATCCAGACGAATTTCGAGCTGGTACCTTAATCCTGGCCGATATCATTCCCATCCTCAACACAACCCATCCCGATCTGAGTCAAAGATACCAAAAGGTCATAAAATAATTTAAATTCTTGTAAAATATTTCACGAGGTTACTGGTTCAAATCCCGACCGAGGAATGGATGTTGCATTTGTTTAATCGGGACGGGAAATAGTCAAGATTTACTAAAATGGTCCATACAGAATAGAGTTTAACGAAGATTTTCTCCAAACGAAACATGTCAAAAGTTTCCTGAGTATGGATTCCCTCCTCCATTTTGGACTATACGGACATTTGAAAAAGAATTTTTGTGAGTGGCGGAGACAATGGAAAGTGTGAATGATCGATGGGGAAAAGAGCGAAATTCAATGTAACGATGGAGTTTCATCAGCAAGGAAACATCTAAGCACATATACAGTCTTAAGATATGGGAACACTTTGAGCAAGGACTTCATGCTAATGTATGTACGGTCTAAATAAATTAATAACAATTATTGTAGTTATTGAAGCGCAGTTTTGCAAATTAACTATTAAACTGAGCTTCCTACCCAACTCTGGTTGCATCAAAGTTACGGTTTAGCCAGAAAAATTAACTTAGGAGCCTCCAATATAGACGTTCTAGCCACTTTCCTTGTCAACGGTTGTTACATGTAGTGCACCTCGGGACGGGCGTAAGCCATAGTGCTGTTACCGCCCATAAAATTAATTTTATCTCTTATCTTTTATGTAGTACACCTGTTTTGTTATGTTTGGAGCATACCTAAACTTGCTCTTAAGGATAATCTAAAGCAACAATCTCTAACAAAAGATGGCATCACTATCTCCGTATATGTCTAATGTATTTTCACTGTTACACGAAATTTCAATGCTGCTCCTACAAATTCAATACCTAAAGAGTTCAAACTTTCAGGGAAGAAAGTTCATAACCAATTCAAGAGCATGATCGATGCCGATTTTTTATTTTATTTTCTGTTCATTTTTGAAA
>JAGDQP010049625.1:0-14451 GCA_022664845.1 Lepisma saccharinum | reverse complement strand
ATTCGCAGCTTGAAGCATATTTGAGTTGTGAACCCCTAAAATTGCGTATTTCAGACTTACTGATTCATACTCACATTCATGCATTCAATCATTATGTTTAGGTTGTTCAGGATAAGCTAGAAACATGAATTTTGGCATGAAGGTGGAGGAGGATGAATAGGTAAAGGGAAAAGTTCCATCATTTTGAGAAAGTCACAATTTTTTATTCAAAATGGCCGCCAAACATAAAATTTCAAAGAATACACAGCCTAAACGGTTGAAGCTAGAAAACCGAAATTTGGTACGAAGATACATCACCGCTAGTAAGTTAAGAAAATATTATAAAATCTTGAAAAGGTTGCCATCTTGGATCCAGAATGGTCGCCAAAATGAAATTTCCATAGAATACAGAGCCTAAATGGTTGGAGCTAGAAAAACGAAATATAGTATGACGGTACATTATCATTAGTAGGTTACGAAAATATTACAAAGTGTCTCCGAAGACACAATCTTGAAACCAAAATGGAGGACCTCATCATCCATTTTCCACACCGTTTGAGCTAGAGATACGAAATTTGTCATAAATTTGTATTATCAGGAGTAGTTTAGGAACATATTACAAAATTTTGGAAAAAGTCGCCATCATGGTTCAAAATGGTTGCCGAAATACATTTTCTGCAGCGTTGGTGATAGAGAAATGTAATATGATATGAAGGTGTACCATTACGATTAGGCTACGCCAATATAAGAAAATGTTAAAAATTTCTGCATCTTTAATCCAAAATGGGCGTCTAAAGCCCATTTTCCAAACCACTGAATCTAGAGAAACGAAATTTGGTTTGATGGTGTCCCATCACGAGTGGATTACAGGGGCGAAGCGGTATGGGGAAGATCTGCACTATGGAGGCCAACACCCGGAGAGTCTGGTTTCGATAAAGGGGCGCAGCGAAGCGAGTATACATATATCGTAATGGGAACTGCAATACCCCTATGTGGATTTTTAACTTTTCATGTGTTTGTACCAGTTTATAGTTCTGTGTACTGTGCAAACTGTAGAAAATATCATATGGAAACAACTTCTACTTGAGATATAGAAGCTTTTCAGTACCGAAATTCTATTCCCGACTTTAGTCCAGAGACCGGTTTTTTGTCCTTCATGAAAAATTAAGTTTGCCACACAGGGGTATTGCAGTTCCATCAACGATATTATACACGTAGAAAAGTCTGTGAAATCCGAGCAAAACACGAGAAATGCAAAAAGTTCAGCCAACTTTTCAGCCCTAAAATGTGGTGAAATGGAAGATGGATAAGCCAAGTTCCTCGGCGACAGCATGTCACCTTGGATCCAAAACAACCTCAAAATGAATTTTCCATAAAATACACAGCCTAAATGATTGGAGCGAGAAAAACTAAATACAGTATGAGGTACATATGATTAGTAGGTTAGGAAAATTTTACAAAATGTCTCCAAAACACAACCTAGGAACCAAAATTGCGAATCTCATAATCCATTTTGACCTAGACATATGACATTGGTCATAAATGTGTATTAATCAATAGTGCTTTAGGAAAATATTACAACATTTTAAAAAAAGTCGCTTTCCTTTATTCAAAATGGCAACCCAAAAACATTTTCCACACCGTTCGAGAAAGAGAAATGCAATTTGGTATGAAGTTGTACCATCACGATTAAGTCATGACAATATAAGATAATGTGGAAATGTCCATCTTTAATCCAAAATGGCCGCCCAAACCCCATTTTCCAAATCACTGAAGGTAGGGAAACGGAATTTGGTATGAAGGTGTACCATCATGAGTAGGTTATAATAAATGGGGAAAGACAATGAGGTATGGGGAAGATCTGCACTATGGGGGCGCATTCCCCCGGAGTGTCTGGTTGCGATAAAGGGAGCGCAGTTCCCCAAAACTCCACAAGTTGTGGGTGCAGCCCACCACGGGATACTGCAGGTACTGCTCCCAGCGAAGCAAGTATACACTTACAGAAAGCAGTGAAATCCGAGCAAAAACACCAGAGGCGTAAAGCGTTCAGTCAAGTTTTCAGCCCTAAAAGGTGATGAAATGAAGGACGGATGAGGCAAGTTCCTTGGGAACATCATGTAAGAGGAAAACTCAACTTAGCGCGTGGTTGCAAGGCTCATGATCTTCAAGCCATAAAGCTGGTGGAGGCCCTAAAACCCACCACCACCAACCTAAGGCTCGAAGTCGAACAAGGAACTTGGCTCATTCGTCCTCCATTTCACCACTTTTAGGGCTGAAGAACTTTGGTGAACATTTTGCACCTCTTGTGTTTTTGTTCGGATATCCATTACTAAAATGCCTTTGTTTGCTCCATTAATTTTACCTACCACCTGATCTTAGGGTATATGTACTTGGCAGATAGAGAAAATTGAAGTTGCTAACAAGATATTTTACTTACTTACCCCTCTCCATTGTTAGTATCTTCTTCCGTCCTTGGCAGTACCATTGTCTTTTATTCCAAGCTACGCTCCGTAACTGTAGGACAGACCGGCTGAGAGTGCTTCTCGGATGTTAGCAGCACCCGTTTTGCATATGCCGGCTGCTGTGGAGACCCTTCAGAAAAAGAACACACATACAGTGACAAATTACCACTACGCACTAGAAGTGCATGCTTCACCACTGACGAAATATAGCTTGCGACCGTTTGTTTGGTTTGAAACAGGAAGGGTAGAATAGAAAGAACCAGATAAAATGCCAAACATTCCTCGACCAAGGGAAGTTGTCTGTTCATTTGTTTTCATCAGTTTACATTGCTGAACATCAAGGGTTGCCATTTTACGCTCGGAAGTGTGTCCATCTTAGAATAATTTAATAAAGTAAGGTATTCTTTAATGTTTGATTTATTTTACATCTAGGAATAGTGCAGTAATTCAACGTCGATAACAAGGGTTACCAACTCATTCAAACACTTATTGAGGAATTATAACTCGTCTGGAACAATCCTCGAAATTTTAGTGTTGCAAACCTTCGATTAATTTATTAAATCATGCCAATTCAACTTTTAGGTGGTATACACCTAGTTTTAACGTTTTATTGATGTGTGATATGGTCATATATACACAATTTTTACAGGGTGGCGCTGACAGTATATATTATTTACTCTGAATGGATTCAGAGCCAAACTTGCTCACGGGTGTATATCATATGATATGGATTGCAAATGCAGTATTTTACTCCATGTAACGTACCCAGAGCTAAATGTGGTCACTGGCACTGCCAGCTAAGATATTAAATATAGGACTATTAGAGTCAAATCTTTTACAAGAGTTGACATTCCACTTGGCTATATACCATCTATAATACACTCCTGGTGTGTTGGGTTACATAACAAGTTGGTTGCAGTAATAAAATAGCATTTCCTTTACACAAAGTTCTCATGTCTTGTAGGATTTTATAATTTTAGCAACGGCTAGGAGTACAATTATTGTCACGCTAGGTATTTCAATAATCTGATATTTTACGAAACCAATAAATTGCGGAATGGAATGAATTGCAACTTAGACTGCTAAAGATGAATTTGGAACCCGGGAACAATGGCTAGCTGTGACAGTACTTTTGCAGACGTAGTCCTCGAGTGTGGGTTAGGAAGCATTGAGGAATGAAGACCCTGCTTTAGTATAATTTGCGATCAGTGCTTTCTCGATATTCTTTTGACTTGGGCCATGAGTGTGTATATTTCAGCTGGGGCAGGTTTTTGCTTCGGATGGTGGACGTATTAACAACGCCATTTGTTTGTGAACAAATATATCGGACATTTACTGAATCCTACAGTGATTTAATCCAAGTGTTGGATAATTTTCTCACAACGTATAAGAAGATGGTAACAGACCGAATCTATAGCCAGAACCCGCTTAATCTTATAGTTGAACGATACGCTACATCCATGGACTTGCAGTAACCAAGATTGTCAGCCTTTCTGGTTTCGATTATACACTGGGACTGTATTCGTATAGGAACAAAGTGATTTGTAATAAGAAAATTTTATTGTCTATAAATAAATTATATACAGTTTTGTGGTTTTAACATATATTTTTCTTATTACAAAGAGGTGATACAAACTACTGAAAAGTTTTGCATTTCTCTTAATTAAGCATCTTGAAATGTGAGTGGAATAAACTGTTGCAACTAGCTCCTGAAATTCAAAGTCTTCTAAGAAATGACTCTTGTGAGATACAAGATACCTTACGTCCTAAAGACGCATTTAAAGGAGGATGTATCGAATGTTTTCGAGCGCTATATCAATGTACTGAAGACGAATATTTGGCATACCTCGACGTAACCTCCTTTTATCCCTGGGTTATGTCCAAGAAACCTATGGCCGCAGGTAAAATTATATTTCATCAAGGGAAAAGGATGCCTCATCCAGCTACTGACAATGGATTGGTTCATTGCAAGGTACTTCCTTCTGAACATCTTGGTATACCCGATTTGCTATATAATGCACACAAGCATCTCGTCTTTGTTTTGTCCCGTTCTTGTATGGAGGAATTGAATAACGACAACTGTACTCATAATCAAGAGGAACGTGCAATCAAGGGTAGTATTTTGTACACCTGAACTACGCATGGTGTTTGAGAAAGGATATGGAGGTGACTAAGGAACTGTTCCAACCATACGCCGATAGTTTCCTCAAAATGAAGCAACTAGCCAGTGGGTTTCCTAATAATTCTACCACGGAAGAGGAAAAGCAAAACAATATTCATGATTATGAAAAACATGAAAGTAGACGTCTTGAGAATGACAAGATTCAACCTAACCGGGCATTGATACATATTTCTAAAATATTCCTCAATTTCTTATTTGGAAAATGGAAACAGAGGACCGATCTCCTACAAACTCGAGTTGTAAGTGATGCGAAAAGCTTCCATGAAATTCTACCTTTGCCTCAGTTGAAAATTCAACATATAACTCTTATATGAGACAACAAATTACAAGTAACCCTTAAAGACCTTCAAAATAAAAATTCAGCACACGCCTTCACGAATGATGGAGAAGCAGCCATCATATCCTCGTGGGTTAGGACTCGATCACGGTATATGAATTATTGGACACTGTAGGTATGGAACGTCTTCTTACTGTGATACAGACTCAGTCATATATGTGCAAAAAAGCTGAACCATTATTGCTACGTACTGGAAATTAACTTGGACAATTAACGAATGAAATAAAAGACGGATGGCAGACGCCAATTTTTATTGATTTATGTGCAAAAATTACAGTTATGCCAAAAAGAATATAGTTACAGATGAAGTGAAGTATGTTTGTAAGCTCGTGGTATAACTTTGAATTATTAATTAAGATATTAATTTTGTCACTAAAAAGATATTAATTTTGTCACCATTACTATTATCACTATTATCACTAATATCATTACTATTACTATTATTAGTATTACTGTTATTAATATTAATTTTATCACTACTATAATTTAGTCATTGAACAGTATGATAGTCGACAAACTTTTAGTGAAACAATATCTTGGGCAAACCTGGCACAAAATCGTTTTCAAAGAACAGAAGAAAATAAATCGAGTGGTTAATAATGAGAGACGTCGGCTTAATCCTTTGCGCAAAGATTATTGTACTCTTCCCTATGGATATTGTGGCAACTATTGTTAATGGAAGAATATTCTAGAATTGTAAGGTTTCATTATCAGTCGAACGCATGTAGAATTGTCAGAAATCTATCGTGTAATAACAAAATATTTTTCGTACAAGTTGCAAACTGCAAAGTTATAAACCAACGTTTTTGTAAAGCAAACACTCTTTTGTGAAACAAAAACTGAAAACCGTTTTGTAAAGCAAAAACTTTTTTGTAAAACAAACACTGAAAACATTTTTGTATAGGAAAGCCTGAAAAACTTTTTTAAAACAAACTTTTTGTAGAACATTTTTTTTGTAACACAAAAAACTGAAAATCTTTTTCGTAAAAACAAGAACTTTTTAGTAGAACAAAACTGAAAAACTTATATTGTAAAACAAACTTTTTTGTGAAACTAGAAACATAAATCAATTTTGTAAACGTTATGTTTGTAGAACTTTTGAATCTCTTTTATTTTCACAACTTCCATGTTAAGAAAAGTTTTGTTGAAGTTTGCAATGTTATTGTGGAAGTGTATTTAGTAGTCTTTCAAATCAATTACTTACGTTCTGCAAGCTAGATTATATTTTTAGAAATTTATTTACTGTTTCATTGTATCAGAAATAAAATGTCAGTGAAAATACTTTGTGAGAGTCGACCTTTTTGTAACACAGTTTTCAATATAGCAGAAAAGTATGTAGATCATAATCTTTTGTATGACTTACCTTTTTTATTACAACAACAACATCTTCATTATATTAGAAAAATTGTACGCGTTGACTGTTTTTGCATCACTTATCTGAAAAACTGTTTAAAGCCCCCATTGTTTAATAGTTTGTATCAGCTGTCTGTATTCACAATATTTTGTACCACTTGGAATATTTTGTATATGTCTTGATTATGTACAATAAAAAGTTTCTTGTTCAGTCAAATTCTTTTTACTGCAAGTATCTTATAGACAACATCCAAATGCACCATGAAACAAATCTTTTATCCAAAGCAGCACAGAGTTTATTCAAGGATTGTACTTGCAATCATTCTTTGGTAAGTTTTTAAAAAATTCTCCAGTACATGTTCACTATCTCCATGTATGTCTTAATTTGTCGTAGATTTCATCGCAAATAACGTAGTACGATAAGTTTTCCAGGACGTCTTCTTCGAGGGATTACATCAAGAGATGAATGCAGTCGTGGCTATCTGACTCAATGGGTATATGGTTATAAGATTCAAGGCAGATAAGCGAAAAATTCGGTTTCCAATGTTGTATCCTGGACAAAATACAAGCAAAGCTGACTTCAAGATTGAAACAATGACAGATGGCCATCATTGCAGCAACTAGATTCAAAACCGATCGTTCAAACTCTTTTATGTAATTTCCTAACCAATCATAATAAATAATACGATTCAGCAGCGACACCATCGGTTTTATATAAATATGTTATGTGTAGATGAACGTTTCTGACAAAATCAGACAACAAACGTCGAAGCTAGGTGTGATTCAAACATGTATTTATTAATTTATTGTAGGATGGCAACACTTCCGACCATTGGATAACAACACTTGCCGTAATTACTTGCAAGTATAGTGTTACTGCTATGTTCCTGTATGTAAAATAACACAAACCTTGAAGAATGACTTATTTAATAGATTAATCCAAAATGGTAACACTTTGTATCGCTAGCAACACTTGATCACACTGCTCACCATCATTGATCTATTGCAAGTTGTTCTGTGCAAATGATTGTATATACTTGACTTGTGTCACAGTTGCCTAAATATCATAATTAGTACGTATAGCTATGAACTATTAAAACTTTCCATTCTGTTACGATGCCTTCTAACCTTCACCTGAGCCAATAATTTAAGTTATTTAACAAGCTCGAACTGCGTGGCAATTCTCTAAATTTCAATTTTGTTTTGTTTTTAGATACAGCCATAATTAATACAGAATGCAAAATAGTTAAAAGTTTCTGAATTTTCCGACAGGGAAATATCTTTCTAGTACCTTACAAGAGACGTCACCTTCTCTCTTCTTTTCCCTCTTACAATCTCCTCTACAATACAATACATAAATACATCTTCCTTCCACTATCCTCTCCCTGCGATCTCAGCCACAAATGCCTAAACGTAAATATCAGTGTCACTCATAACAGGCGAATTCCGGACTGGTAACTAAATAAGTCACCTGGAACTTAACAAGTAAATATTCGTTCTCTACTTAATACCGAACTATTAGTTGTGAAGTGTCTCTGCCTATAAAATTCTGTAACGTAGTTTTTTCTGCTTACTTTCAAAATAAGAATACATGAAGAGGACATAATCTTAAGAGAAGTATCTGCCGCTTCTCTTCTTAATAATCAAGTTACTTGGTTAACTCCATTTTCTACTTATGAGCATGTTCAATTTGTAATCACGAAGAGTTGCACTTCGATTTGCTCTTAGAGGGCAGGTGGTTCGGAGTCCACATAAAACTGTAGGTCTCATCCGTAGAAGCTTAGCAACGCAATGGCAATAATGAATACAACAGAGGAATCACACAACTACAATATATGTGTAAAGGTAAAAATGAAGTGTATGGGCAGTACAATATATGTGTCTTATCGGTACAAGTTAGACATTGAACATGGAAAACGCCCCACAGATTAAGAGCAATCAAGAGATGCATGCTAGGAATAATTAGAAAAGTAACCATACTTGGATTCTAAAGTGCAAACTGTAAGCCTGAGACACCTATATAAGACATTAGATTCAATAGAACATAAGAAACAACCTACAAAACATCCAGATGCATGATAGGAATAGCTGGGAAAGGAAACCATACTTGTATGCAAAGGCACAAAATATTAAGGCCGACCCATGCCTATAGCAACAATATATAAAATATTAAATTCCCTACGGGACCGAAAAATGGCTTGGAAAATAAGTAGGTGCGTGTTAGTCCTAAGTAGGAGGCCTTGCTATTAAATTCAAAGGTAAAACCAAAATAAGTCCAGCACCTAGCTATAGCTGTAGATGCCCCATTAGATTCAACATAACAATGGAAATACCTTAGTTGACAGCTATGTGCATGTTAGTAGTAGCTAGGAGGATGAAACTACGGCCATGAACCTATTGCTTTATTTCTAGAGTAGCATAACCCATCACAATCACTTACAAAGCCGTTTATTACAAGAGCACTCCTCGATAGAACGTTTCGTATATGTATATACGAGGGTCATTTAACTCGAAGAGGCAACATAGTTGTGAAATGGAATGTAGTGAATCACTTACCTCAAGAAGCTTACAGTCCTTCGATGTAGTCTCCGCCTGCCTGTTGAACCCTTCGCCAGATATCTGGTAACCGCTGAATACCTGTCAAAGCCCCACGTTGTGAGAGGGTGTTGACAGTGCGCCCTAATGCACGAACAATGCTGGGAATTTCTCTGAAACGTTTGCCCCTGAGAGGTTCTTTCATTTTTGGGAAAAGATCGAAATCGCAGGGCCTCATATCCGGGGAATATGGCGGGTGTTCCAGTACCTCCCAAACCCATCGTCGTAACAGAGTCTGTACTGGATGGGCTGTATGGCATCGGTCATTGTCGTGTAGGAGGATTGGTCCAGACTCCAGGAGATGTGGACGTTTGCGCCGCAATGCTGGTCGCAAATGGTGACTGAGGTATGAAGCATAGTATGCAGCATTGACGGTAACGCCCGGTGGAACTTGATGTGACAGGATAATGCCTTCGTGGTCATATGACATTATCATCATCACCTTCACATTTGCTGGCTCTTGCCTAAGCTTTTTCGGTCGTGGAGATTCTGGGTGGCACCATTCACTCGACTGGCGTTTCAATTCAGGCTCGTAGGATCTTCCCCACGTTTCTTCACTTGCAATAATACGGTGCAAGAAGTCATCACCTTCCTCATGGTAACGTTGAAGATGTAGGCGCTCACATTCCCACCTATGCCACTTTTGAACCTCGGTCAGAGCATGGGGTACCCATCTGGCTGCAATTTTCCTCATGCCAAGATCTTGTGTTAGCATGTGGAACACTGAGCCGGACGATATGTTCAGCTCCTTCGCCAATTCACTACAAGTCCAGCGCCGATCACCATCAACCAGTGTCCGTAGTCTTGCAAGATGAATTACGTCCGTAGCCGCTCGCATATACACTTCCACCCTGCATTTTGTCTGTTGACTGTCGGCCCGCCTGAAACGCTGCAACCATCTCGCCATTGTCCGATACGGTAGAGCAGCTTCACCACAGGCCTCTACTAATCCTCTGTGAATCGTCCGAGCATTTTGCCCTCGTGCCACCTGGAATTTGATAAACACACTCTGTTCTGCACGCGTGAACATTGCGTTAGGGCGGTATTTCACACAATAATTACTTCAACACTATCTACTCGCCACGCACACCGTAATATGGGACCGCAGCAGCGTTGAACTGACTCGTACACATCCACGACACACACTACGTTCGGCATTTGTCTCCTGCCCACACGACACTCCAATCGTTGCAGTGTTGCCAGTTCGAGTTAAATGACCCTCGTATATATATATACGAAATATATATGTAGTTTCCTTTTGTAAGATAGTCATTAGCTTCGATTTCTTTTCGAAAAGACAAAACAGGAACATTACATAAAACATTTAAGTATCAGTCACGCCAAACAATATTTCCAGCCCTCCACACGGCAAACACCACGACTGCTCTCTTTCCGTATACAAATACGCATCCTTGATTGCGGAAAATCGTAACATTAGCATAAACATTCTTTCTTCATTAGAGAGTCGTCTGCGTGATTGATGTTAGGTTGCCACACATGTGCAGGGCGGCGGTGTACCTCAAAGGTTCCAATTATCCATCATGCAGAGAAACACTACATGTTTCTTTCATCAATATGTAAATAGGGCAATTTTCCTCAAACATTATCGATATCTGCTACTAGTTTAATGTATTCCTCGTCCCTCGTCTCGATAAAGAAGGCTAATGAAGTCAACACAGGAAGAAACGGAGAAAAATCGAAGACAACAAAAAAGGCATGTAACCGAATTAGAATGGAAATAGCTGGTACATGTTTTTATCTTGTAAATGTGATTTGTTCTTTTCTTATTCTTATTTCTTTTTGTGATCTGTAGTTTTCCATTATTCACAACCAAAGTAAAAAGAGTAGTACCAGTTAAAGGGAAGAAAATACAAGTGAAAAATAATAAAAAATGAGAATTCATTCCTTGTGTTTGTGTTCTTTTTATTTGTTATATTGAAACAACTTAAAAACAATAAGAAATCAATTGGATTGTGTCACTGGTTTTATTTCCAATAAATTATGTTCATTCCTTACTGTATATAGTGTGTGTGTTCATACATAATAAAGTAAAATAAATGGTGCAGTCTGCGTATTAGGGATTCACCGGACTAGATAGCCTTAGTTCGATGCCGTGTTCAGATAGCATTAAAGCATAATTTGTGCTAATATCTAAAAAAATCACAGAATATCTTGCTATTTCTATAGAATTTTATTGTACGGAAATGCTGTACTGTTCCATTAAGACTCCAAAGTATCGGAATTTTGACAAATTTAAAGCCAAAAGGACGCAATGTTGCCACTACTCCTTAGAAAGAGCAAAAAAGTAACTAGATTTTAAAGGATATATTTTCATTAATTAATATATTATTTTCGTCGGTCACTGCATAGAATACACTATGGACAAAAAGGGTAACACGTTCCTCACTGATAGTGTAACATATTGTTACACGCCACGGATTCCAATCGTAGACTGAGCGATGGCAATAGTGCATGGCTGCAGACGTTAACTACTTTGATTAACCAGGTAATGCAGCTTTCATTTTTTTGGCCTTTGGACATGACGCATCTAGGGCAGTCATTTCTTTCACACCAACCCAATATTTACGAGGGGCAAGGAGGTGCAAAATTTCTCTATTCGGCCCTGTTTAGACGTGAATGCTTCCTCCCTCAAAGATGATGATGATTGTTCGGCAAAAGCTTGTAGCAGCCGTACTTCCAATGACTAAATTCTTTCCCAACTCTAAAATGTTCATTACATCGCACTTCACTGCTTCAAAATAAAATACTCTCACAAAGAGGTAGAAAGGGTGTAAAAACTAAATTGATACACATTGCCTAGCAGCAGAAAACAGAAAAGAATAAAATTATTTTTGCAACGTGTGAACAAGTTATTGCTTAAAATGTTTTGTCATGATTAATCAGATTGGTATTATTGCCTCTTGATTCTTCAGTAATAGTTGATCCACTTAGCATTCAACAATCACTTCAGAAAATGTATCAATATTATGCTTAAGAGAATAAAAATTAGATTAGGTTTCTTATAGAGGATGCGGTGAAATGTTTGTGACAAGAAAGTGAAAAGTTTAGATCAATAAAACGTAAAATTTCTATGTAGTCTGTAATAATACAACATTAATCATAAATTTGATTGTCACTATATCACCAACGATTTTCAATAAAACGTAGCTGTTGATGATGACTAGCAGGTAAACAACTGCACATGGTTCATCAATGATGTAGCTATTTGATCAGAAAGCTTTGTGAAAGTTGCAAAATTCTTCGGCATAAATATCGGGTAGGCCTACCTGTAACCTGCGATTGAACTCCAGCAATAAAATATTTAATGGTCTTGGCTGGCCTTGTACGTTTATTTTTAATAGAGTGTAATGTTTTTTTCCCTGTTGAAACTAGTTTCTTTGAAATTATATTGACGTCTTGAATGAGGTATTAATCTACTAAGGACGGGACCTACAGTTTTGGTAACGTGGACTCCGAACCACTCTGGTCAATGGACCCCGGCAGGAATTGAACCCGTGAGCACTCGCACAGAAGTGAGCGCGCTAATCTCTCGGCCACCCCGCTTCATAAATTTATATTTCTTATACCATTATTACTTTGGATAGATTTGTTCACAAAAGTGCTTGTTGAAACTCTATGATAATAGTTAGTTGTTTCAACTTTAACTTCAACTTATATATATATTATTATAGCGGCACTTGTCCATTTTTAATCATGATAGGAAGGATGCCAAAACTGAACAAGAATCTCCTTCGCTCAATGATGTGGGACCTTGAAGAGTTGTGTAAAGTATCAGGCGAAATTATATCATGGGTTGGAGAAGTCGAATATCTATCATGGAGATATCCACAACAAAGAAGTGATAGCATTGATGCTCTGTCCCTTGTGAAAACAAACATTGGTTACTCCGGGGAGCAGTACATTCTGCTGTTGGAAATAATGTATGATAGGTAAAAAAGTAATTTTGTAGTTATTCTTACTCAAAATTAATTTTGAGTAGTTAGTATTCATTTAATACTTATTAAATCAATCGGGATGGACATAAGCTGACACATTATTCAGAATTATAGTGCTGATAATTTCCATGTACGGTACTTTATTAAACGGTTTTATTTAACTAGATAATTATCTCGGTTAGTTAGGTTCAAATTTTGTAACTTAATTTTAACACATTTGAAATATACGTCATTCCATGCGAAATCAATACACTTTTTAACAAAATTATACCTAACCCTGTCATTGTTCATTTCTTGTACCCGTCGAGAGTATGTCAATATATATATATTGACACAGTGGTTTTTATTTTATTAGTGTTCAAAAACGACTTAAGTCAAATTTTCCGTGTTGTTATTTTACAATGTTTCTTGTTATTCATCATTGTCATCAATGCCTAGTGCTAGAGAGGGCTCATTTTAAAGCTCTTGAAATAAGCTTTCGTTTGATATGCCACTTGATAGAATTGCAAAAATAAATGGAGTTTGTTTCCCAAAAATTGTCCCAAAATTTTCAAATTTGATTTCCTCAAAATCGGGCATCTATTTTTTTTTCAAATAATCTTATATGTTGCTCATACCTCCTTACAGCTACTATGAAAATTATAATTTGGAACGGCAATGGGATCGCAAGATAAAACATATTTTCGTCATATGCCTGTACATATGGTACACAGTAAAAAATAGTTGTGTTAATTGAACACAATGCGGTGTCCCAGCGTGACTACCACTTTTGTGTGTTAATTCAACACAACACACGGTGTTGATTTCAGTACTAGGAGGAAAATAAAAGTTACGGCTGTAGCTAGATTTGAACATGGGTTGCTCAGTTAGAAGTCGAGCGTCTTACCGACTTCGCTAAATCTTCAGACGGAAAAAGTATTGGATTGAAACAATATAGAGGATAAAAAATGTTGCTGAACCCCAAACACACACAAAGTTACTCTCAAGACTTATGCCATGATTTAATCACTTTTCCATTGGTCAAGTAGGGATCACAATCCCCACTTATTGAGAATATGTTCTGTTTCTATGAAAGCAAGCGCAGCATTTTACATGTTGTTACGTTAAGAAAGCAGTAAAGCTGCTCAAGTGTTTGGCTGTCGCCATCTTGCTTGCTTTCATAGAAATAAAATGTTCTCAATGAATGGGAATTCTGGTTCTCAATGGACAAATAGGAAGTGATTAAACCATGGGATAAGTCGTGCAAGTAACTCAGTTTGTTTTGGGGGTTCAGCAACATATATCTGATCCCATACACTGTTTAAATCTATAGTTTAGTCGTTTAATTCAAATGTTGTTCACTAAATATCGTTTGCAACTAGAGCTTTTTCTGTCTGGCGGTTTAGCTAAGTCGGTAAGACGCTCGACTTCTAACTAAGCAACCCATGTTCAAATCTCACTGCAGCCGAAACATTTTTCCCAGTACCAAAATCTACACCGTGTGTTGTGTTGATTTAACACACAAAAGTGGTAGTCACGCTGGGACACCGCATTGTGTTGAATTAAAACAGCTATATTTTGTAGTGTACATATTAAGAATTTGAATTT